>JAAAKL020001041.1:0-33799 GCA_010016065.2 Carybdea cf. marsupialis auct. non (Linnaeus, 1758) | reverse complement strand
TGGGTTCGATTCCCCGTGGTCCCACGATTTTCACCTTCGAGATTTTACAACACCGATGTCTACATTCAGTCACAACACTACTACCACCACCACGACTACTACTACTACTGCTACTACTACAACTACTACTACTGCTACTGCTACTACTACTAGTACTACTACTACTACTAGTACTACTACTACCACTACTACTACTACTACTACTACTACTACTACCACTACTACTACGACTACTACGACTACTACTACGACTACTACTACTACTAAAAATAATAATAATAATAATAATAATAACAACAACAACAACTACTACTACTGCTAATATAACTACTGCGACAGCAACAACTACTACTGCTGCTACTACTAGTACTAGCACTACTACTACGACTACTACGACTACTACGACTACTACGACTACTACGACTACTACCACTACTACTACTACGAGTACTACTACTACTACGACTACTACTACTACTACCACTACGACTACGACTACGACTACTACTACGACAACGACTACCACTACCACTACCACTACTATTACTACTGCTGCTTCTGCTTCTGCTGCTTCTACTAAGATAAACTTCTGGTTACTGATATCATTGTTATTATTACTATCATTACAAAGATTATTGATATTTAATTCTTGCTTCTTTTTCATTATTTAGCTGATAGAAAGGTGGATGGATTCATAGCCAAGTACACTTTTTACATCATGATTCTTACTTGAAAGACAATGCATAGATATGAAGAAATTAAATTACTCCATTCATTACATTTCATTTCATGAGGGCAATCATTTATCTTTTAGAAGCTTTTACAGTTTACAGTATTTTACTGACTATATATTCCAAGTATATCTATTAGTCCTTTACCTATTAAAGAGTATTAGGTGTTTTAACGTAAAGAGTTCAGAGAACGACCCGTGCTTTAAATGTCTAACTTCGTCTGTATAAATTCATGGTTTTTTTATTAGCACGTGTACATTTGAAATGTATTTTATGTTTTTCATCCTTTCAGCATCGAAATTGAGCAATTACTACAGAAATTTACAGATTGTTCGTGTTGGAAGGCTTTAGGTCAACTCTTTTAAAATCGGCATGTACAAATTAACTTCTGACGATCCATTGCCTACCACTGCAAAATGCGCAATTTTCTAAAGGGTCAGAGGTCACAGGGTGAAGTATCACGAACATTATAAGCTCGTGAGAGCTATGCTATGTTAAAGAAGTTAGATTTGGTTAAGTGAACGTCTCTTCGCACATTTAGATTATTCTTAGCTATTATTGTTTATTTTTGTTTTAAGCACTTACGTAGTGCAAAATCAATTGGTTTATTTAAGCATATGAAATATTGCTATAAGTAAAGGACATCAACTTTGCAGGTCAAGCGGGGGCATCGAGTCATGAAACAAGACTTAGCAGGAATGCCATGTGGAAACGACCTTTTTGGATGTAGTTTATGTTTAGTGGCCATACGTGCAAGAAAATCAACCTGAAGGCAAACATCACAGACAAAACTTCATCATCACTGCAAATCATTATAGAAGGTGAGTCACATAGTAACAAGTACAGTAGCTTAGGTCATTGTTCTGACTGATTTGAATTGATCCTGAAAAATTTTGGTTGAAGCATGCGTACTAGATGTTGTCTTAAAACCCTATATAAGCTCACATTCAGGACCATATACTTAGATCGGGTCTTCATCTGCCTCCAGTACTATGAGCTTGTGAAGTCTTCAGACGATGTCAACATGGGTCCAGAACATACATTGACGTTACAAAATTTTGGCATCCAGCTCAAGTTCAGAACATTATTCCGATATGTACTGTACTACATTTGCTGTCTTCAATTTTCACTAGTTTGCCTTATCATTCCAATAATATTTTTAGTTATTGGCTTGTGTTACAGAGTGGGTGTTGGCAGATGCCTAATCAATGGTCAGATGATGGCTTTAACTGGCCTCGAGACAGATAAGTTCGAAGACTCGATGTTTTCCATTCAGATGCTTTTAACCACGATCAAGCAGCTTCGAGTAGACATATTCAAGTATGCAAGCCAAGGATCAGCGGCCCCAAGTATCCGAATAGCTGAAGTAACGGAAAAGTCTCATGTCAAATTCAAACACCTCCACGAATTGATGCGCCCCGGTGTCCCTTTGGTTTTGAATTTTGGAAGCTCCAGCTGACCTCCATTCATGAAGAAGCTGCAAGCCTTCAGTGAACTAGCTAAAGAGTTCTCTGGGGTAGCAGACTTTGTTGTAATTTACATAGAGGAGGCACACCCAGTTGGTACTTGGGAGTTCAAGGTAAGAACTGCTATTTTTCTTAATTTGAGTAAAGTATTCAAATTTAGCTCTTTAGAGACGAAAGATATTGGATTTTTATAAATTTTGCTGCACGATTTTACTTTTTGAGATAATTGAAGTCTGACTAGCTTTTTATTACTTACCCATAGTAATTTTTTCTCTAGTTCTAAACGGCTTTGCCTGTTCTTCAACTCACAGCATTTTAGACTAGAAACCAATGTAGTTCCCGGTTTTAGTTTCATTCCATTACGTGATCATAGCCTCAAAAGGTCCTCCTTCATGATCCTGTTGAAACCAGACACCGTTAAAGAGGTCTCTTTGGTTACTGAAACCTACGTGAGTGCTTCTGAACTGAACGTGACTCCAAGATTTCTTTAATACATTGCGGTTCCTTTCACATCTCCAATTTTGTTCTTCTTTTTGCACTATAATCAGGTTTACTTCTTCATAATTCTGAACATTTAATCCTTTAGATCTTTTAAAAAACTATGGTAGTTTTAAATGTTTCTCCAGGTACCAGGCGTGTTGAAGATTAAAAAACTTAATTGAAGTAGAATAGGCACGTTTCTATGCAGTAATGTAATCCCTTTCACGCATGGATTAGGCAAATTGAATACACCAATAAGCTGGGTGCCTTTGCTGCATATTTTTGGGACACCCTAGCAACGTTCTTTTTCCTGACTGCTTGCCTTTTCTGTAGTGACAAATCCAACTATGTATCTAGCATATAAACGTCGTATGATTCTCATTGATATATCACTTTTCTTGAATAAGAATGAATTCATATATCTCGTTTCAGGGTCGAAAGATTCAAGCACATAAGTCAATCAGTGATCGCCTCGCGATGGCAAAATTTCTGAAAGAACAATTCAGTGAACTTTCAATCTTCGTCGATTCTATGGCAGACGAAGCAAGTGTATATTATGGGGCTTTTCCCGAAAGATTGTATATTATCCGAGACGGACGAATTAAATACCAAGGTGGTATTGGACCATTTTTTTACAGTTTGTCCGAAGTTAAAGATTGGTTCATGAATGAGAAAAAATCTGAATGAAAACGAAAATTTGTTTTTTTTCAGAATGTAATGGACATAACGACATAAGTAGCATTTAACACTCCAATTTAGAGGAGAAGAGGTTTCGGAGGTAACAGTAGATCGAGAGGTGAGAATCTGAAAACACATGAATCTACAGAATTGTAGACTCGTGGTTTCAGTTGCATTATTCTGTAGACAGATACCTTATAGGGATGGGTATTTTTAAATCGATGAATAATGTGTAATACAATACATTGTATTAATGTTCCTGGTTTAAGGCCCTATCGTGCAACTGAGTTGACAAACATGAATTCTTCCTGAAAGAAAATTTGCATAATGTTGGTTACCTTAGCTAATTTACCATTCAATGAAGATCGACTATTGGTAAACTTGATATACGTCCCCATGCTATCCGCTAGAAATTGTGATATCTTACTATGTTTAACAAATGAGACTTCATGATCTTTTCAACATGGAGGAAATGAAAACGTTTCTAGCCTCTTACCATACCATGGTATTTGATGAAAGAGATCATCACATCGAATGATGTATAAACTATCTTTTCCACCAAATTTAAAACGAGGACGCCCCAATGTTCACCTTTCTAGTTTCCCAATTTGCCTGAGATACTATTTAGCTCAGTCAACATGTAGCATGCTAGTAGCAATGATATAACGTGCATTTACACATTGTTTCAGATACGAGCTTTTTATTGCCTTGTTCCAATTTAAGGTCCTAGGATTTCTCGGTCTGTTCTTATTGCCAGGTAGTTTGAGCAATCGTATGCATAAAGGCATGACCTATAACAAAAGCAGATACGGTTCTTCTATTGTCTATTTAAAGGCAAAGTGAATGTAGTGCAAAACGTGAGTTTTAAGTGAGACTTATAAAGTTCCTACTAAAGTTCCCAGTACTGCTAAGTATAAAAGTCCCTGATGTGTTAACAGGAAAATAAAGCCGTGCCTGATTTTCACTTCTACGAACTGTTAAGGAGCACATTTCTTGCATGGTCTTGGCATGTATCTCTTCAACTTCAATAGCTCGTAGAATATTGTATTTGGTAGAATCAGTTCCTATGGGAACCTTGGTATCGCGTTAAATAGAAGCTGGCCCACTAAGTTGTCAGTACTACCACAAACAATGAACGTTAACGTTTTTTCAGAAGGTATCAAATCATTTTATAATCTTATTCTATGCAGTACACAGTTTTGTGTTTAAGTTCATAGTCTATTCATCGGTAATTGTTAAGGTATATCACTTTGATGAAGTAGATCTTTTTATGGGAAGTAGATTTACTTATATTTATTATTGGTATCCTTGAATTGAGGATGCAAGGTGTGCCAATAGCAAATGATGTATGAGCAGGAGAAATTTTAAAGCACAGATGCAGGTAGTAGATACCCCTGCCACTATTAGCAAACATAAAATGTACAATAAATGCGAACTCCTAGGGCCTCATTTAAATATGACGTGGGAAGAATTGGAAATATTGAGTTTACATTACAGTTATAATAGTGTACAGTTTGATTCTTTATATATATTTCATATCATAGATGAGAGCAAAAGTACTCTCTCGGAAAGCTACTTGGTTATGTTGGTTATCGGTGCGATGGCTCAGTGGTTTCGTCTGCAGCTTTGAATACAGAGGGTTCTAGGTTTCAATCCCAGTTAGGGCGACTTGAAAACTTGCCTGATTCATCGATTTATAAACTGAGCCATCAAGCTGGCCGCCAACCCGCCGGGCATCCTTCCGGAGTCGGCAAATGGGAACAGGTTTATACTAATGTCAAATTGTTGATATACAAAGAAGAGGAGTTGCGCCCCAATCCTGCCTTTGGGCAGAAGCCATATGAAAAGGGAGCCTTCGAGTCGCCCTCGACTGCGATTGAACAATTTGATTTTGAATTTTTATTTTGGTTATGTTTTATTTTAGTTAAAGCCATCCTTCCTAGGCACTATTTAATGCTCTTCCGAATACTATTGATATTCTTGCAATATTTGAAAATGATGAAATTATGATAATGTTTGGTTTAGCGACTTCTTGTTTCGTGCCAAGTATTTGATTAAATGATTTGTCATCATGTGTAAAAGATTACGTGGAATCAGTAGGGAAACTCTTTAACTTGATATTGTCATGCTTTTCTATTTATGTTTATGTAAACCCGAATCTCTACAACATTATTTATTTATCATGCACCTCGATCATTCATGAACGTACCAAATAATTTATATTGTAAGATAATTTCTACTAAAAAAATATTTGAAAGTGAAGGTAACATGTTTTTCTCTTTATTGATGCTGTTATCTTCATCGCGGCAAGCGCATAGACTATACTAACTTCCTTCCAGGCTATATTGAGAATACACTCGAATGTGCAAGCGGGGAATTTTAATGGCATCACGTATGCCCTTGATTAATACAGTGCATTGCAATAGCTTGGCAAGCTTGGGAGTTTTGGAACACGTGCGCATAAGAAAGGCTCCACGCAGGCACTTGGCTCTAAAAATTGTTAAATATCAGGTTGAGTGCCCTCCTCGTCCTGTGCAAATTGGCTGGCTACGCCCTTTGCCCTTTAGGACACTCAACCATTCACAAGAATAGAACTGCAAATAATCGATAATCTTTCAAGCAAGTAGTATCCCTATTCTTGAGCTAATATCTTTATTGCTTTTGTTGATACCTTTACAGAAATAATTATGGTCTGTCCCCGAATTTGTTGTCGTTTCCATAAATATCGAGATAAAGACAGAACTTGTGCCTTGGAGGAATCCTGTTTCTTAGCCTAGATGAGAATTAAAAATTTGCGGCATATGTATTGAAATTATATTTTACTATTTGTATTAAGGGTGTCTAGCACACACAAGAACGTGCCTTTTTGGAATCCTTGCCAATTTGAAATATTCTAGACTAGAAGTTATGGTCATTATCCCAAATCATTAATGTGCATGAAAGACTAATCTGGTATGTGTGGCTTTAACTGTCGTAACTCAAAGAAGACAAAGTGCAGCTTAACAACTTTGGCGATCTTCGGGACATATAAGAACAGTGTTACTTACGGTTTTTGACATTCACTAAGGTATTTAAAAGTTTGAATTTGAATGTCACTATCAAGAAGCAAAGAAATGCGAGTCGCTGTCACTGCGTAGATGTGTACGTAGAACGCATGTTGCAAAGCTTGCAGGACAGAATTGAGTAACATGAACCGGCTGTCATAAGCAAATGTAGCAAGTTATCATAAATTGTATGTAGCACTATTAGCTTAACTAATTCCATATCTCATGAAGGTGACTCGGCAGATGGCTGCAACTAGGCTTGTACTGACAACTATTCAGAGGCCTCCGTTAGGGTAGTGACAATGATGCGCTCTCCATGCCATTAGCTAAAAGAAAAATCTTGTGCCTTGTTGACAAAATTAATTCATTTGCGACTTAAGCGTTTTCTAATAACTTCAACACATGTTATGTTTGCAACGGCGTACTCCGGTCTCTCTTTTCCTATGAATCATTTAAGGTAATTTTCTTCCTTAACTTTAGATTGAAATGAACCAGATTGCTGTGACTAGTGTCTAGCAAAAGCTTTTAGCATAATGAATCCATTACTCATCATAAATTATAACTTAAGGGCCAGAACGACTATCCTTTCATGGTTACATGGTGAATTGAGGTTTGTCTCCAAAACTGCTTAGAGCTGAATAATGATGTCCGCTGGTGGATGATAGAAAGCTAATGTGACGACTAGAGAAATAGATCAGCTTATCATTGTGGGTCACTAAACTCAGCTGGCAGGACGCGCGTCGAGAAGACCTTGGTCAAGGGTTCAAGACCCGGGTTCGAACTCGATAGTAACATATTTTCAATTTTCCTAATACCTGTAAATCATCATTAAATGTTGGAAACAATGCTCAAAATAATCAAAGAACCCATTTAAACACTGACATTGTTGTTATTTCTGTTACGTCATACCTAGTCGTGCTTTTACGCTTCTAGAACACAGTCATATCCATCTCTTTGTTTAGAACTCAACCGCACCCACTCTATTGATTCCACTTATCTATTGTTTTCAACCGAGATCCTTCCAACTTCCCTTGGCATTTCGGTTACCTCCATTATCCCACACTCCAGGGTATGTACTTTTAAGAAACGAGATACGTTTTATCCTGAATAAATCAAATGTTTCCTAGCTTTTATTAATCCTTAAACACTTTACGATAGCCTTAGAATGTAATATGTGGTCGGAATGGGGAGTGGGGATGTACGAGTCTCGGATGCAATAAAGAATTGTCTACCTACTCTTACGTTTTTCAGTTATGACTTAAACGACAATGGACATTAGGGTTACTTGAGGAAATGGAATACGTTATTTATAGATAACTGGCCATAAAAAAATCATTAAAGTCCAATAGCACAAACTGACGTCTGCAACGTCTTAAGCAATCGCTTTTCATTTACAGGTGACAGAAACGAGGATAAGAAAGAAGGAGGCATCGTCAAATAGCCTTAGTGTATAAACGTGGAGTTCTAACATCAGTTGATTATAAGGCAGCATAATACAAATTGGGAAATACGTTTTAGAGAGGATGCACGAAATCTATAACCAGTTCTGTTGCCTTGATAACAGCTATTTCTAGCCGTTGCAGCAATCATATCACATAAGAATACACAGGGAATTGCTTGTAAAATGTAAGTGCAAGAGGTACATAAACATTGAGCACCATAGCCTCAAAAAAAATACATTAATACATTGATACATTCATTAAAACAAAAATACATTGCAGGTGCTATTTTACCTATCCCTGTTCTCTCATCCAAATGTACGCATACTTTATAAATTCTTTACACTTCTATGTAGCAGCATTACTAGTTACATAGCTAGACTTCAGTCTCAACGCTTCTGCACTGATGAGCTCACAAAGGGCGACACAGTTCTGTCTGCAGATTGAGTATATATACTTACATATATTTAAAATGTAAGTTTTCAACGTGCGCTGGGTAATATCTAGTTGGTACAAAAACCAAAATTACAAGGGTCTCTGGAGGATCGTTGTTTTTTAGCAATAACGTTTTCGGTATCTACCTCTTCAGTTGCTTGATGTTAGTAATAAAATAACAGCAATTCGTTCCATAGATGTTACAAAATGACGTCAAAATTGATGCTACATACATTTTGTGTGGAACTCATGTATGATCACATCAAATAGACAGGCCGATCTGGATTGTATGTAGAATTTTGAATCTTACAATGCATTTAGTATTGGCTTGTATTTTCATTGGAAGAAGGCTTCATACTTTCTTCTGAGGACTTTGTCACTCTGTGAAAGCTTTTAAAAAGGAAAGATTGTAAAGTGTCCTTTAACACATGTCCGTAGGTGTTTTCCACTTTCAACTGCTGATAATGTGGTTGTATGATGTGATGTACTTTTATATATAATATATGAGATGTAAGAGATAAGCACAAGGCGAGTACTACGGTGAGATATCTTACACGATTTTCAAGTGCTTGAGAATTATTGTTACCTATAGTTATTACATTGCATACATAGTATGTTTACATTCTACCTACGTTCTACAAAATATACTTGTAGCACTGTGGTTGATCGGTGTTGATTAGGGATCTAGATTCGGGAATTGAGGGACGGTCGGATGCTTCTTATAAATTGGCTTTCGTGTATTTCTCTTGTGTTTCTATTCTGTGACCGTAAGAAGGCCATATTTTAAACATACTGCCTCTGGACACTCGAAGGTGTTCCTCTACTTTAATATTTTTGGTTTTACAGATAGGATTTATGTTGTCTATAAAGTACGAGTCCTTCTTTAATCGTTCTCCTTGTCTGCCCTATGTACAATTCCCCACGGACAGAGTACGTAATTACATAGAGGAGGTTCCCTGAATTGCAGATAAATGGGGAACTGATCTGAAATGGTTTTTCCAAATTTTAATTTTATATTCTATATACCATTCAAATATATAGTGCAACATACACAATTATTACCACATTTAAATACCCCAAATTTAGCATTGTCAACAAAGTCGGTATTATGCAACAAGCTCTCCCAGCATGTGGCTGTCGTTTGCTGCTTATGAATTCGATGCTACCAAAGATGGTTTTCATCTTAGGTGAATGATTCAAGATTTGGATACAGTGTTTTCCAATATGGAATATGCAGATTTAGATGCCTTTTAACAGAACGGGAATAACCCAAGGGTCCTACAGGATATGGTATTGATAAGGCTTAATCTAAATCTCAAAGGGGACTGAGATACAACAGATTGCTAACAGACACCAACGTTTCAGCCTTAATGTCGACGAACAATCCAAACAACCTTGAAATATATAAACAAGCGATGCAGATGAAGAAACATCTGAGTTCATTATCTATTGTCAGATTACTTGAACCCGTCTGTGTATATATACATAGAATCAAAACTGATAGCTGACTAACCAAAATATGTTGTTAGTTAAATGCAGGAAAACTACATTTGACTAAAAGTAAACTTTGGAAAAGCCTCGCAAGAGCTGCAGCCAATAGCTCTGGGATGGCTTTGAATGATACACGTTTTCTCTTTGCATGATTTAAATTTGCATTTCTCGTTTACAGCGAGAAGAGCAAAACAATATATACCCTTGCTTTTTGAGACGCGTTAAGGGACAGAAAGTTTTCATGGTCTTAAATAAATTTGTTGATATTATTGAAACCTTATGGCTTTCTATTTCTCTTTAATATAGTCGGCTTCGATGGAAGGAGACACAATTCCTTTTTCCTTACAAGCTGTTTCAGGTAGTTGACACTCCTATTTCATGTCCATTGCTCCCAGTTAAGATTATTACAAAACCTGTCCAGAATCAAAGCTGTCTTGGACCATTGATTCACAATGCAAGTCCAGAATCACTAGATTACCATGCCTAATTTGTTCACACAAGAGATTAAACATGGCATGATAGCTGAATAATTTCTGGGAACTGATAACGTCTCGGCCTCTAAAAACGCCACGGTTTCTAAAACTTTAATAGGTACTGGCATTTCGTTTCCGAACCAGTGACTCCCTTGCATTTGGGTTCTACCACGCTTCCAAGGCTGGAGAAGTCGATGCTAATAGTCCTGTAGGATCCATTATCCATTTTTGACCTAGTCAGAGTGCTTTCTGGCTATCATTTTAAAAGTTCAGCATCAGGCAGCTCTCAAAGGATACAAGTAGACGTTGTAAGCCATCGATAAGTTACTAGAAACAATTTATTTTACTAATAGACATGCTTTCCACGGTAGTATTTAAGCAACTGATCTAAGAAATTGAATAGATGTTCTACTAACATAACTTTGTTTGCTCGTTACACATAATATATATCTGGCTATTTCGAGTAATGTGGTCCATATTTGAAGCCAAGGAAGAACGAAACAAATGTCTAATCTAGCTTTCTAAATTAAGCGTATGCTCTCTAAATATTAAACGGTTTCTACAATACTCTAAAGCTCTGAAACTTTATGATTTTACTTTCTATCTTTTGATATAGGAAGCAGATATTTTGTAAAACTCAGACTGGTAGATCCTCCCTAGCTTTGCCGTGTAAAATGGTAAAGCAAGCTTTATGATTGAAGTATGTTGAGTTTTCTTAAAATATTTTATTACTGTAACATAAATAAGTTGACAATGGAAATGATTGCCTTTGTATACTTTTGGATATTATTTCAGGTTTTTTCACTTTAAAAATGCTTACATCAGCATCTTTTGAATAATTTTTGGATCTTTTGCTCTTGCTAATTATGTTATATCCAATGTAGCATTAAACTGTTCCACAGCATTTTTACATACAAATTAACTTCAATGTGCTACACTAAAATATAATCTTTGAAATATCGTGACTTGTTGAACGAGGGAGCTCCAACCCATGAAATAACATACATGTATATCCTGTATATCTCAAGACCCCTTACATTACGTTTTATTGTTAACTGGTGAAGCAAACAGTATGGCAGAATCAAACTCCTGGAAGTGCCTCTTTATAGGTAATAAACATAGAAAAGATAAGCAGGTATTGCCCAATGATCTGACCAAATTGATTAGAGATAACCAAAAATATTAGAATGAATAATGCCCTTCACAACACTCTTGGTAGGAAGTGTTTGGTATGTGGATATAACTATCCTATTCAAATCTTTTACAGTTGCCTATGCTCCCCATTTTGTCATAGCTTCATCTTGGAGAGGAGGCATGTTCAACAGTTTTAATAGTCTGTCAAATAGATCAGTGAGAAGAGTTTCAGTAACATGTTAGTGCTAAAGAGACATTCCAGGTGAATCCATCCAGGGCATGATACAATTTTAATTTTGTTTATTTTGTAGTACTAATAGTACTTATTACAAGAGAGACATTCCTAAGTTTAATTCAAATATTCCTTTTTGTAGCCAGAATATTTACGTTTAACCGTTTCCTAATTTTAGGATTTTCCGGAAAATCCGCCATTTTGAAATTCTTTAACATCAGATATTATGAAACAGAAATTATGTGTTTCATAATTTCTGTTAACAATAAATAACTTATTGATTTTGGAATTCTCATTGTGAAAACCTCTCCCATACCATTTTTCAAGGTGTAGATTTCAAAGCCCAAGGTTTGAAATAGCTCTGGGGTCAGGAAGTTGTTCAAAAGTTGAAGTAAACTTTCTTTTTCACTCTAATGGGAGGGGGGGGGAGGGAGAGATAAAGCAGCAAATAAATTAGGCGTGAGGAATTACTACAAATGTCGTATTCAGACATTGTGTTCAGCAATACCAAACCACTATGAAGAGAAATTGCTTGACTCTCCTAGGGTTAAGCAACAAGTAACAGTCAATGTTTGATTATTTTTTGCAAAACAAGTATCAGAGAGTTTAATAGCAATACTTCCCCTTCAAAACTGTGAATGATCTGATAAATGCATAGAAATGAGAATATATAATTAAATGACAACAAGTGCATATTTTAAAGTTTTCTTGAAAAACTACCAACAATAGTCTCATTAGTAATGCCATGATGTGTAGCATTACTAATCTACGCAACGTATAAGTCTGCAAAACGTTTTTTCCATAAAGTTCCAATTCAAGATGTAGTGGGTGCCTCTTATGCTCTTGTTGCGTATTCACACTTAGAAAAGTACGACATTGGGGGGTGTACGAATACAGATCCAACAACAGAAGATCTTTACTTCATTTATCTCCAGTGCGTAAGTCATTGAAGAGTTAATACCGATTGCCAACATTGTAAGTATAGATGTAGATTCTGGGGGGACGTCGGGACACGTCCCTTCATTTTTTAAGATAGGGGAACAACAGCTGCTTTATCCCCCACTATTGGACCCAGAAATGTCAAATTGTCCACGTTTACTCCTTTTGTGGCCCCGTATTCTTACAGCGATCTGTGCTCATGATTGTAAGTATCGTTAAATCACCTACAAGATATCGAAGAGGAGCAAATCTGGATTCAAGTCATCATCCAGAATACTGAGTATTGCGGAGACCAACTGGTTGTACTAAGAACAATGTTTATATTCATCATGCTCAATTTTTCTTATTAAAAAAAGATTTGATAATAGCCATTAGTTCTTAAAGTTCTCTTTTGTCATTAATTTCTTGAAAACAACTGACTTTCTTAGGTATACATTAAATTATCTTTAGTTCACTTATTTAATTATCATCTACAATTTTAAACTTCAATACAAGAACTGCTTTAACTGTCTCTGTTTTTCTATCTTGATAGTTTTTGAACTGATAGATAAGGAATATCACAATTTTTGGTCCAAAAATAAATAAACTGGTCAAAGTTATACCAAGGGCGGTAATTATGACAACCACACAATCATTCAAATAAATCAAATGCTGAGAGACATTTTTACCAATTTCATTGCAAACTCTGAGTGCAATTTTCTCCACATCTTTGAAATCAAAACTAGTAGGTCTTGCCATAACATACCTGACATAAATCACACAAAAGTGGTACTAAATTGGTACAAAATTACCCTGCCTTACGGTATATATGCCAAGTGTAGCGAGAATGTTCATTTCAGGAAAGATGTGTACATTAGATGGGTGGAACTGTACTCTGTGCTTAATTCAATAATATTGAAGAGATGCCATTCCATTGACCTTCCCCAACTTTCAAGTGTGAATCTTGAATTCCGATAGATAATGACATCAAATATCTGGAGAAAAGCAGATATTTTGCATGGTGCTGTATTGTTAACTATGCATGAACCAAAAACTCTTTTGCAAAAACAAGAAGTTTGACCCAACCTGTATAAAGTACCAAAAGATGAAATCTGTCAAAATACCTCACGCCATTTTTTCCAGCGGATTAAATGTGCACTAGAATATGTCATTTGATATAAAAAAGTGGCGCATTTCTGTAATTTAGATTTTCCTAAACTAAATGTCATCTTGATTTCCCCTCCCCTCCCTTGCAAAATGGTAAGATCCTCACTTAATATGCAATAATCAGTAAAAGAATAGATAATATAGGCAAATTAAAAAAATTCAAAATGGCGGATATCGTTTAAAAATATACTTTCCTAAGGAAGCTTTAATAGCCATAACTGGATAACTACTGCTAGTACAGGTCTACCATTTTGCCTTTTAAATACCATAGTATATACCTTAAGTAGAATAAATCTGAAATTTGTTTTAGAAAGACAAATTCAGTAATTTTGGGATGTTTTCACGTGGAGTGTCTCTACATCATTATTTTTGACAAAGATACAATCCTAGACAAAAGAACTTTTACTAAATTTTGGTGAATATAAAACAAATCACGGAAGACACTTGCCACATGAAAGGGATGTCCAGTCCTGGTATTATCTGTTTTCTAGACCTCTCTGCTTTGCAGAAGGGAGGTCTTACATGTAAGTACCCAAAATGTTCGTTTTCAAAGTTAACAATATCTTGGAACGGGGTTAGGGAAACCTGCATATTTCACTGTCCGAAATTGTAGGTTTTACGTGTGAGAGTAATTTCTAAAGCTTCTTGAAGTGCGCTACTTTATACGAAAATCCTTCTTTTCAAAGACAAAAAGATAAATTTCAAGCCATATATAAGCTATGTTAATTTTAGAAGGTCCTACCACGAAATAATAACGGTGTCAGCTATATCTTCCATTTTAACTACCCAATTTGAAACTAGAAAGAACAATTCTTGGGTTTAAAGATTAAATTTTACACTTTGAAACTGCTCTCAAACTAAATGGCTTGTCTTGCTAAAACATCTAATGAAGACCAAAGTTGACTTGTTTTGAGGCAATATAAATTTGTCATAAATTCTTGGAGTTTTATCGACACAAATTCATCGGCTAAAATAGACCAAACTGCTAGGATTACATTACCTATAGCAAGGTATGAATCTTTGATCATGGTAATAGGAAAAAATGTGCTATCTTCTTTCCTAAAAATTTGCAACGAAGCTAGTAAAACATGACCTAATGTTCCAGACAACAACATAACTCTTTGTTCCTAGTTTCACTCATGCAGTAGGAAATAAGAGTAAGTTTCTTTTCAATAAACACAGTGAAAGTATCTAAAACATACCACTCTTTTATCATTCAGCAACATCAGAGTTGGGCACCTCTCAAGGACAATAAAACATGAAAGGGCGATGCCCCAAACAATTATTCAACATACTTCAGCTAGGGCTTCAAGAAAATAGTAGTAGCCCCCACGCATCCTTTATTGCCTTCCAAGCCAATATTTGAATGTCCAGTCAGCAGTTAGGTATATATTCGGATACCATCCGAGTTACAAGAACTTGGCAATGAAACTACTTCACTTGACACAAAACGTGTTTCTCGCATTCACTCGGCCCTAAAAAGATATCAGAAACACAAAGGGACTGCAAGGATGTGCAACCGCATTATCTCTTTATTTGTTTCCAGTTCTCTGCCAATAGGCAGGTCTGTGGCATTAATTCAGCTTAGCCTAAAAAACAGACCGTAGGATTATATTTTGTTGTCAGTCGTTTATTATCCTATTTGGCGGGAAATATAGTCAAATATTCTGATTGTAAGGGGCTGTTCAAATATTTGAAAATTAAGACTTCCTATCTGAATACTCGAATAATAAAATATTTTAATTAAACACTGCAATAGACGTTTCAATCGGCAATTTGATGTGTTAAAGTCTTAGCTACAGCATGTATATTTTGTATAAGGGGGAGGTCGACTGGCATACCTCCGCAGCTTCCATTACGGACAGGCACAACACATCAGAATTGTTAAAGCTTTACGGGGCAGAAAAGTATTCATTTCCCACCCATAGATGCATATGTACTAAACAATTTACCCTATTTTACTTTATGAGCGTTATTAACTCATATAACCTATAAAAATGCATTTACGCTTCTAGAGATGTTTAAGTTTCGGTTAGGTTGAACTATAACTTGAATTTACGGTATCTTAATTTGTTGGAGCCCGTGGCATGGCCTCTCTAGGTAATTTTCTTAAATATTTTGCTCTACTTACACTTGTTTAGAAAAGCCCTTGCAAACTTCCGCCTTCTCTGGCACGCAATCCTTCACTGTCGCAAAAAAGCATGCTTACATTTTTCTTTTGCAAAAAAAATTTGGTAACAAAACGTTTACTTTCTCCACAGTTATCTTCAGACATTGTTAATAGCAAAAGCTTAATTTAAACCCAGGAAAAACCAATGACGTAAATACGCAGAGCCAGATGAGTGTGGTGAAATGCCGATCAAGATAAGCTGAATTGACGTGAAATGTTATAGTCTCACCCTATGTAAACCAGATTATTTAAGATTCCGAGAACTGAGGAGTTAATAGGCCTTGGCTATATCAATACCAACAACTTTGTAAATATTTGTTAAATAGGTATAAAAACTAATACGTATAAAGATTCATCCTTTATCTAGAGAAAAATGAGGTTATTATTCAAATTGGAGGTAATGTCGTGACATAAAAGCCAAAACTCAGCATGTAGATACCATAAGAAAATAAATTTTTTAATAGAGTATATCACCTTTTTAGGCTTTAAAGATAATATGCATAAAATTGATTGCTAGGGACTGTTGTCCTGGTGTGAGTCTTGTCCATTGGTAAATGTTGTAGCACCATTTCTAGTGTTCTCGACCTCTTCTTCTTTTAATGCTCATTTTGCCCTGTAGTATGGTTTTACTAATGCTGCTTGATCTTGTAACATGCCCAAACTAGCGCAACTTTCTCTCCTTAACCGTATCGAGTAGGTGCTGGAATGGTCTTATAGCTAGTGCAATCTGTCGGTAAATCTCCTCATTGTTGACTCAATCTCTGTAGGAGACACCAAGAATTCTTCGAAAGTGCTTGCTTTCTAGTGCTTGTATATGGTGCTGGAGACCTGCGGTACGTGTTCAGCTTTTACATCCGTACAAAAATATCAAATAGACAAGAGTGCGCATCAGCATTTTAGCTGAATCTTCTTGTCTTCCACAGAATGTTGAACCTGCTCATTGAACTCAGGGTCTGGGCAATTCTGGCTAACACCTCAGGTCATGAACCGGTCTCACGAAAGATCGACCCTAAGTACTTTAACTGTGAAACTGGCTCTAAATTCTGGTTGTCGATTTGATGGGATCTTTGAAAGCCTTTAGGGGAATTTGTCACGATCTTGGTCTTTTCTGCACTGATTTTCATGCCATATTTTATTGATGCTTTATTCAGGCGTTCAATCAGCGCTGCCAGCTCTTCTCCATTTCCGGCAATTGCATCGATGTTATCTGCAAAGGTTAGTAATCCTTCTGCCCTAAATGCTCACCATGCCTTCGTGATCGTGCAACGCCTCAGCTATGATCATCCCCAGGAACAGATTAAATAGGGTTGGGGACAGTAGGCATCCTTCCCTCACTCCAACAGCTGTTCTGAAACACTCCCCCATTTTTCCATTTCGGAGTACTTTGCTAGAGGCTGTTTCGTAAAGCTTCTGTATGATCTTAATGATGTGTGGACTGATGTTAAAACTTTCATAGTTTCCCACAAAGCTTCATGCAAGATCCTGTCAAAAGCTTTTAAAAATCTATAAGTACATGGTACAGGTCCTGTTGATATTCTTTTTATTTCTTGCATATCAGACGCAGATTGCACATCTGTTCAACTGTGCTGTGGCCTTTCCTGAATCCTGCCTGATCTTCCAAGGTGATAGTCTCGGCCTGCGTTTTAACCTATTCAGGATAAGCCGGAGTAAAACTTTACCAGGGTGACAAATAATACTAATTATCCTGTAGTTTGGGCATAATTGTAGCGCTTGAAGCAACTCAGCAGGAATATTATCCACACCCGGTGATTTTCCAGCCTTCAGACTGAGAACTGCGTCTTCAACCTCTTCTCGAAGAATTGGGAATGGGGGTTCTGCATTTTGGGAGCTTGGTTATTGAGGACAGATCTGTCACCAGTCACCTTCTGGTTATGTAGTTCACTACAATATTCTGTCCAACGCTTCGTAATATCACGATCCTCTGTAAGGGCAGTGCCTTGTTTATCTTTTATTACAGATGTCCTGCCTTGTTTAACACTGGTAAGGCTTTTGACCACTGCGTACTGTTTGTGTTGATATTCCGCTCTATTTCCTCGCACCGTTGACCTCCTGTTCTGCTCTAAGTAAGTATAGATAGTAAGATCAGGTAAGTATATGAAAATACACCATGTCACTTTTCTGTTATTCGTCTTTACATATACACATCAATCACTTACAGTGCCATTCAATTGTTCTGTGCTGTATGTAATTTGAACATACTCCATTACGAATGATGGGAAAGTAATTAAAAAAACTGTTAATAGTCTGAAAATAGTTAGGCACGAAAACGGTTAGCTTTAGTGTTTAACAAAATAAGGTAAGAGAACTTGGGTTTTCTTTACTCTTACATTTCCTATCATCTATCTTTTGCTGTATTTACATCAACAATTAACGCTTGCAATGTAATACTTAAGTATAAAACACATACCATGAAATACCGAAAAACTGAGGTTAACGTTTCCTTTTACAGCTGTTTAGAACGGAGTAGACAAATTTATTTTTATATATATATATATACATATATATATATACAAACAAATATACTCAATCTGCAGACAGAACTGTTTCTTATATATTTATATAAGTACAAAGGCAAACACACCAGCAATCAGGAAATACATAGTACAGAATTCAATAAACATGAAATACCGATCCTGTATTCTCACCACCATTAACAACCTAATTTATTCGTTTCGCTGTTAGCTTCATCCGTGAAAGTTTCCATAGATAAGTACTCAGGCAGACACAGTAGCAATCATGAAATACATACGGCTCTCGCAGGAATCGAACCGAGGATCTCCCGCACATCTTTTTATATATACACATGTCAGATAGTACTAGGATGTGCCAATATATTTTAAGTTCATTATGGATTTTAATAACATCACCCCTTTTGTACAACTCCAGTTTAAAACCTTGTAAATGACAGCCACCCATGGCCTAAAATCTCGTCCTTACCACAACGCCTCGAAGATTGTTTACTCGAAAAAGGATAACAGATATGACTCAGCAACCAGTTTTCAGGCTTTACTATTATTCCTTGTAGTTTAGCTGGTCATTAGTTCTCTTCAAATACCAATTATGCCACCAAAAAGCCACTCCTCAGTGCATCGGAATACTTCTTAGAAGAAATTGGACTTAGGACAAAGGGTTCTCGGGATATATTGAGTTTAAACTTCGTTTACGTATTTTTAGTAAGCAGAAAGTACGGGTTATTATAGGTGATTTCCCTGTTACACATGTCTATTCATTTTTGGATTTGAAAGTAATTAAATGAAATCAAAGGTGGCTAGTCGACTAGTGTGGTGGTAGGATATGTTTATGGATAAGGTATGGAAATACGGTATCTACCAAGTTTATGCGGTAAACAATTAAATGGGAAAGCAAATAGAAGACAGAAAAGTTTCTTAATTGAGTGCAATGTAGCCCTACAGTTTCTTATGAACTAGTTTGTTTTAAAACGATGAATGTATTTGAAAATTATAGCCATTCAGCAATGTAAATAGCAAAATAAATATCTTTGACGATCATTGCATGTGATAATTGTATGTAGGAAATGACTGTTTAAATCAATTAACATCCAACTACTCGGTTCGGCCAAAATGTCGTATAAAAGATAAACAAGTGCAACCGTCTAACAGAACTATCACAGGTAAGGTGCAGTAGGTCTGTTATAACTTTAACGTATCATAGACCATTTATGCCCTTTCAAGCATGGACTTTGTTTCCCGTGCCAGAATACAGTGTGATACACACTGTCTGCATCAGAGGTAAATTTGGCATAATGCTATGGAGCCGACGGTCTCAATGCAACAGTTTTTTCATTTTTGAGTAGAGCGTGGTGTTATTTCTTTAGAAATGAGTTAATTTAAGATAAAACATGGATCAGCAATCTAACTCTTAGTATCAAAGTTATGTGCTGACGTGAATATTGGTCCATAAGATGTAAACCAAGATGTATATAATGTGAGTGGCACAATTTACACCGTTTACATGAGCATTTAGTCTGTCTCTTTGCTTTTGGAGATGAATCACATCACATCAGTCCTTATTTATATTGAAGACATTGTTGTCGGGAAAGAGAAATAAAATAATTCGGGATGATAATTCGGCTCTGTTTATAGTAGATTCTTATTTAACCTTACACATTTGCAATTTATATTTTTAAGGGTCACATAGATCATAACATCTTTTACAATGTCATTAGTTTGTTGATGGTACAGAATAATAAAACTGCCTGAAATAGCGAATTCATAATGTACTTAAAATCTTTCTTCGTCTAACACTCCTCAGAGTACAATTTAAGTACAAAATGAATTCGCTTTTTCGTGCAGTTTTAATGTCATAAGTCTCTCCGATCAGCCAAAGTCATAAAGTAGAGTTTCATTCATTAAACTATTTAAAGTAATATTGAACCAAAAGAACTTTTCAATAAAGATGAAGAACACTAGACGTTCGTAATTTGTATATGATGTTATTATTAAAATCATCATCATTTTTTGCCAATAATGCTAATAACTGCCAAATTAAATAAAATCTTCCAAAAATCTGTGGTCATTCATTGAATGCCTTAACAACGTGCATGATGGTGACAACAATCGAAATCATAGAGCTTCGCTGTCCTCTCTTTTCACTAACTCCTACATGACATTTCTCATTTTCTGATCGAAATCCTGAAGATATAGTCGCTGTTGATGAAATGAACATGTCGCTCTTTTTCGGCATTGGCTTTGCCTCAACTATAATAACAAATTTGAAATGATCGAATTTTTATCAAGATAAGATAGTTAATTAAAGCTAAGGCTGTCATTATTACCTCAGACCATTATAAATTATATCGCACAAGAATAAAGAAATTTTAAATAGTTATTATATAGGTGACGCCTCTTCGATGTCAACAATGGTTTCGATCTTTGATCAAAGAAAATAGTAATGATAGCCGAATTCGAAGACTCTTTAATTCAAATTGTGAATCATTACATTTTACATGCAGCTTGTTAGCAAAGTAATAATCGGGTTTTGTTTTACAATAAATTCAAGAACAAGTAAGCATTTCAGAGCGTATCAAGTAAAGTGGTGAGGCAATTGATGTGGTTTAAATTTGCTTTCCACTGAAAAGACCTAATTAGGAGTAACCAATGCACTCCTGGTGTTGAAAGGTAAACAGGAATAAATGCTTTTATGAAAAGGTCATGAAAATACAAAACATTCGTCACGTGAGTGGTGCTAATCATTTGCTTCTTCTATTGTTCTACGCAAATTATAATAACCCCTTATTTGGATATGAATTGCCGCTAAAAAAGATGATCAAGGAAATTTCGAATAGTGAGGAATTCTTACAATCAATCTTTATTTACAAATAATGACTGAACCTTAATTAATTACTACATGCTTTATTGCAACTAAATTAAGTTATATCTAAAAATATTGGTATACAGCTGAAGGGATAAATTGACAAAAGTAGAAGAACGACAAATTGTTGGCATTCGACAGAGTGACTTTCCTTTCATTTGCCTACAAATGGGCACAGGAGAGGGAAATGTACAATCGTGCAATTATTTTTCCTCACTTTGTATCAAATCTGGCGCTTCAATATACTACTTTCGTTACAAGTAAGAATCCACATTTAACATCAAAAGAACTATCCCACCAGATGAAGAGCTATATGCTTAAGGGCCCGTCAAAAAAATCCAAGCAACCAAAACATGAAGTAAACAAGAAGTTTATCGTTTCTTTTCTTTTCAAAGTTGAAACTTCATGGGTTTTTTTTTTCACTGCAACCATATCAACAACATATCTTAAACACATATGCTTCCCAACAATATCAAGTAAAACACAACAGACACAAAATAAGCATTTTACCACCTTTACAACAGGTTCGATTCCTACTTCCTTGGAGATCCGCAATCGTGCAACATGTATATTCAGCGTGTATATGACAAACATCTACTATCTATGGTATCAACTGAGTCGACACGTTTTGGAATATTGAGCCAAAGTGTCGTTCTCTACATGACAGGTTGTAAGGATCCTATGGTTGTCATCGTGAAAAATCATAGCAGGCGAAATAAGAAAAAAGGAACATTAGAAGTTAGAAAATGCTTAACCGGGGTTAAAATAAATAACTTTGAGCAATGACCGTTGAACAGTGAAATAACATGGAGAAATTAAAACTTTTTCCTGAGCTACTAAGCAAGAATCAATCAAACAGGAGATAAAGAGAGTCAGAGAGCTTACAACCCTTTCCGGATAAAGCTGCTTAATGACATGTTACTGGGATTTCACAAAGATAGGGTCATGTAAATATGGTTATCGTAGTTCGTTGAATACAATAGCTTGTAGCAAGTCATGGAAAAAAGAACAGTGTGGTTGATTGCATTCCTTTTGAAGGTCGCTCAGTAGATTTTTGCGCCAACGCAGTTTCTTTTCTACGATAATTGGAGCGCTTGCATTCATTCCTTCCTCAACGGATTATTGTCTTGTCTTCTAAATGTCATGTAAAGTCATGTAAACTATGTAAAAAGGGAACTCTGAGTGCTTATTTCCGAAATATTTTTTGGAAGCAAGGTGATTTCCTCTATAAATGTCACCATACTAAACAGACAAATACAGTATAGGATACACGAAATTGGTTAATTGTTATGGGCATGGACGTTATAGAGTATTTCAGCTTCCCTGATGATTGAAAGTTCTATCTAACTTTGTTCCATATCAAACTTCCAAACAACAAAATATAAAGCAAGCTTTAACTCAAGCGATAAGTTAAGGCCATCTGTTTTTGCTTGTTATTGGTATGTTGTAGCAGCACTAAAGAGACCCTCGTTCTTTGGTATACAGTAATATAAGTTGTTCATGTCCGAGAAAATATTACTTCTTACATTATGGCCCTTTCAACCCTAAAGAAAATGTTCCAGGCTGTATTCTATATTACGTATTTTAAGCCAACAGTATTTTGAAAGATTCATCTTAAGAAAACACAAGTTATAATAATATATAATATTAATAAATATATATTATATTAATATATGATAAACGATGTCACAGTAGTAACGGCACGTAATAAAAACTAACATTATCAAAGGTTAGTCAAAACTTTAAATGTCTTTTGGCAGCTTACGTCATACCAACGGAGTCACCTTTAATGTAACTAGCAACCACAATATGTTGTTAATGTCAGGTAAGTTATTTTTTTGCATACAAAGACAATGTAAGAATTAGTAACATCATCACTGAGGATGGAGATGGAATCTTCGAAACGTGTATGAAATCAGATTGAAAATATGTGTCATCTGTTTTGTTTATTATCATGATAGTGCTACAACATTCGTTTTGAATAATGATAATAATAACAATAATATTAATAATGACGCAGCATAATAATAAGCATCTGCCTCCCCTATTGAAAAACGTCTTTTACAAACTCAGAGAATTGTTATGAGAAGGTAACAAGGGATGCGATTATTAGACTAAACTGCAAACAACCTTGAAGAAAAAATTGGCATTTTCATCCGCCATTGTATTTAAGCACAATAGATTTAAGTGCAAGACCTCATGCTTATTCGAAGAATATTTTATGAGCTTTTTAATGCAACTAATCGTAAAATTGAAACAGAATACACAGCGAGAGGCAACGTATGGTTGATTGAATGTTCAAACGTTACTTTGTCAGTGGCGATTACACTCCTTAAAGCACAGTTGTAACCATACTTAACTTTAGATCGAGACTTGGGAAGGAACCACAAATTACCCTTATCTAGAAAGCTATTAGATAAACAGTGTAGGGACCTACATAAGGTACATAATTGACAAATATATACATCTCTTAACTTTTGCCTTTTGTTAAATCATAATCATAATTTTATGAATTTGTAGGTTAACAGTTTGTGCTGATAATCAATTGCTACAACGAACCTATATCTCTATGTATGATGTTTATCCATAATAGCAAAATGTAAAGGTAAGATATGTTTAGAAACACAAAGGCATGTCACTAGTTGCCATTCTGTAAATCTTACTTTACAATTAAAACATTTACTCCTTTCCGATGATGAATTTTAAGACATAATCGCATTTGAATATCAATTCGTCATTTGACGTAAATATCCGTGCTGAAGGCAAGATCCCCGGGGTCATTGACGTTCTGGATGAAAGATAAATTCTGAATGCTTAATTTGCTGTTATTGACTGAGATTTTACAGAAAGATGTATTTTTATACGCAGTTTATGATACAAAATATAGAGAAAAAAGGGATCTAAGTACGATTGTTTCGATTGCTTTTCAACTCTTACTTCATTTTACACAGTGGTTAAAATGGGGTTGACCCCACATAAATTATATTTGTTCAATTAAAAGCCCTACTTTTCAAAAAGTTCTTTTCCGTAAGACATTCAATTAATCAATTTTCACTTCTTACTGCAATTTATATGTGTAGGCCTACATCTGATCATAACCTTCAAACATTAGTCTTTACGTCGGGTTTTTTGTGCAAACGGGCTGTCAACGTAGGCATTAAACTGTAGACAATAACTGTAGTGAAACAGTTACAATAGATACAAGTAACTCTTACGAACAATTGGGGAAGGCAATACAACGTCTGCAATGGTCAACAACTCAAGTCAAAATTCGTATACCCACCACGGATTTCACTTCATTACTATATTCGTACATGTAATAGTACATCTTAACGTGTCTTTAAATCTCATCAGCTGGACTGCAAGTGGTTTCTTTGCACTGTGAAAATTTTTGCCTGATTTTCATTCTTCGTTGGATATGCTAGGCAGCTCTTTCCAAATTCTGAGCTTTAGATAAGTCTAGTTTGAAACTGAGATCTGTGTACTCAAATACATACCTACACGTGTTGTGATATCTGTGGTGATTGTATCTGCTATTTTCTCGGTACAATGCTTAATATATACGTAAATATCGATATAAATATCAATTACTGATATTTAGGTCCTCTATCCACAGTTAGGAGGGAGTTTCCAATGGATATCTCCTCTTTAACGTTAAATACATGTGCAAAGTTTTGGTCACAGAGTGATCTTATTGGTCGAAAATACAATTGATTACTTTTGAGATATCAATTAATGAGAGAATTGCTTCAGAGATCATATTGTGCTAGTTTTATAGTTTATTAATTGCGTTTATTTTCTTCCTGCATTTGATGTTATTCATCTATATTTTCAGTTATAGACCATCGTTGTCATACATGTGTTCTTTTCGTCAGATATTGACACAGGAAACAGCGAAAGCAGAGAAACGATATACGCTTTACCTATTTCTGGTGATCCCACCATATTTACCATATGGTATTTGTCAAGGTCTTGGGCCAACAGCAAAGGCCAAATGTCACGTCCAATAACATAAAAGCCTATTGCCGTAAATGACGTTAATGATTATCATCAATGTATCTAGGTACAGAAATCTACAACTTGCACAAATGAAGACGTTCCAAGTGATTATAGTCCAGATCGTTTATATTCTATAGAACAATGTGTTCGATAAGGAATCAAAGAAAATTCGAATAGCTGCCGTTTTCGAAGGCTCATCTACCCGTAGTCAAGCACGTAATTTGAGTCATGACAGAGTGTTTCAAATCTCAGTTATCAGGCCTCGTCTAGTGATATTGTCCTAGCAATACCACCGTCTCAAAACCAAATCTCACATTTGGTGCTATTGAAATTACCCAAACGTTGTCCTGGCAGCTAATTAACTATTTAATACGATTTCACTCACAGTTCCCATAAATTAACGAAACAAAAGATAAATCCAGATATCACCACTGATGGTTACCAACAACACAACATATTATTGCACGTGAGTTTTATTAGAAAACTGGTACTTGTTCGCTACTCCGACGCCAACCACCTATTCCAAAGAATAGATTATTCAAAATAGGAGACAGCTATGACGTCTTAAAATAAATGAAATAGCTTTTGAAAATGACAGTTAACCACTCTCGTGGTTTTCGAATCAAGAAACACGGGCACACATCAAAATGTTGAAAAATCTGCGGGGAAAAGACAAGAAGTTGAAAGGAACGTTTTATCAAATGTTTTACCGTCTGAACTGTTGGCACAGGCATCTTAATTTATTCGATCCGACCTAAATAGTAATGTAATACACTATCCACCTCAAATGTATATTGCATTATCGAGTTTGGTAAACATGTCGCCATACCTAATGTATGTAGATTGCTGACTGCGTGAATTTCATCCATTATGTCGTAATCCTCTGAACATACTAAAAGTTGTGCTTTAAAATTCACTGTCACAACAGTGGCCGACAAGGAGTGATTATTTGATAGGCTACCTAGTATGAGAGTTGTTGCAACACTTGTAAGAATGTATTTGGATGCACATATCTCGGAACAGAAGTTCAAGTTCAACATATTTAAAGACTAGATGGCAGAAAGAAGTGTGTTAGCTAAAAGTACTCATCCACCCAAAAATGAAAACTAGACCAAGAGAATATATCTACAGTCCAAAGATACTGTTAAGCATTTTGTAGGTCAGATTTGGACGAATTGAAAAGTTGACATTTCGGAAGAGTGGGGGACATGTCTCCCCAGTCCCCTCCGTGGCCATGCCATTGTGTACAATGTAATGCCTAAGCTGACAGATAGTTTGTACACGACCCCTGACTGAATTACATCTGCAATGTTTTAAAAGGCAGTAACCATTTAGACGCTGTGATGTAGAATTCAATGACAGGAGAATAGATAACTAGACCCCAGGTTAA
The DNA here is from genome assembly GCA_010016065.2 of Carybdea cf. marsupialis auct. non (Linnaeus, 1758). Lineage (NCBI taxonomy): Eukaryota > Metazoa > Cnidaria > Cubozoa > Carybdeida > Carybdeidae > Carybdea > Carybdea cf. marsupialis auct. non (Linnaeus, 1758). The sequence goes on along the minus strand of JAAAKL020001041.1, from coordinate 7,200 downwards.
CTAAAAAGGGAGTAAAATCGTTCGTGATGTTTAAATTCTTTCTCTTCAAATAACAAAAAGATGAATTTTGAAGAACTAGCAGCTCGACTGCAGGTTCAACCGTTGGTCCTTATCCTTACATCCTTATCACTCGCTAACTAATACACTCACATCCTGAGATCAAAATGTGCTTTGTGATAGGTTTACCTTATCTAGATGGGGGGATGGGGTAGGAATTTTTTATACCTTATGAATGACTTGACAAAGCTTTCTGAAACTTTCTCATATGATGATGATGATATCCTAGTTACCCCCTATGAAGAGACACCAACAAAAACCCAAGATATGACCACGGATAAAATTGCTTCGAAAAACATTGCCTTTTTTACACAAAATCAAGTAAATTGCATGCAAGATAGATCCTCAATGCGTCTGTGTCTTATCTTGCAAGCCTCAAAAGGTAAGCTTGTTTCATGTTCCCCCAGGAAATGCTATTATTCCAAAGATGGGCTTTCGGGCGTTGCTTAGGCACATGTCAACGTCTGGCCGCAATATGATGGATTCTCCCGTCCATACGACGTATGAAATCTCAACTGTTCGATCAGATGAGCAACCTACTTTGTGAATTAGAGTGAAAGTGGCTGAGTAGACCACAGTCACATGTACCCTTCACGTGTTCTTAAAGCATGTTCAGCGTGAAACACATGTGTGATAAGGCTGCGCTGTCCAAACCAAGGTACAATCCATCAATCCAGGTACATCCGTGACTATGGCAAAGAGAAGTTGTCAAAGCTTTCCAGCGCTGGAATCGAACCCGGGTCGGTAGTTTTCCAAGCAAGCCTTTAGACCACAAGGCCACACGCCGCAATATAAAGACGTCAATTCTAATCCAAAATATTGTTTTCGAAAAGGTGAATCAACATGACTGCCAAGTTTTGTACTGAAGAAATAAATTTTCCCAGAGTTACTAGCGTTGAAATAGCTGCGAGTCTATTGCTGCCTCACCAAGTCCTTAGAATTTCAAAATGACCCAGTTTAGATAGGAGTAATGGCGAGATGATGTGAAAAGAGCGCTACAAAATGGAACTTAAAACGACCAAAACTTTCAAATATTGATTTAAGTGATATTGGAAAGCAGATAATAGTTCATTCTGAGATTATGAAACACATAATCTTTCATAATCCTGGTTCATTGCAGTACAGTGCATTACTGCCATTTTGATTAAAGAGGAATTCATAAATAAATGAGATAAGTTCTTTCATGATGCATACATCACGGTATTTGTATCACTGTTGCATTGATATTTCAGGTCTTCCGATCTTCTGATAGCTAACAGAACTGCTGTTCAACGTCTTATCCTATTATCATTATACACATTACAAAAATAAGGCAAAGTTCTGAATTTTGTTGTCTTCTTTGACTGTTTAATTTATTCGCAGAATCGTTTTCTTGAAGTTAACGTGAAAAACTGTAAACCTGATATTCATTTTCTTGTGGATTTATTCACTAAATAAAGCAAGGAGTTAAAATGTAACAACAGAGGATACATGAAAATCATCCTAAGAAATTAAAATCTCCAGACTGTATCATAAGACGGTTTTTTTCTTGGTGTTTAAAGTAAACAATAGAAGATGAAATTTCCCCACCGCAAGAATAGGAGAGCAGTTGGAAATTTTTTTATCGGCGGAGGGGAGGGTGTTCAGAGGATGGAATGTTGATTTACTGGATATTCTGTACTACCTCTTTGAGGCACAAAAATTTTGTTGCCAAGGGTAAGATCGTTTTTTGTCATTTGTCTATACGGCCTATGCGAATTTATCTTAAACTTACAGAAATGTTTGGACTGAGACTAGGGGCAATTGCCCCCTTGTCCCCCCATTAGCTACGACCCTGAATACTCTGCCAACTGAGGCATGGAAAACCCGTTAATGATATGTTTATCATCTTGTCGAAAATAGTTGACTTAACGGGACAGGTTTGGAAAGGACACTAGAAAAATAAAAACTATTAGTACTACAGGACCTGTTTTATTTCCCAATCCTTTACAATTGGATGTCAACAGCGAGCTCTTGCAATCAGAGGTGTTTTTCTGTTCTCTTTTTTATGTTTTATTTGATCAGAGCTGAGTAGATAATCTGCAAAAACTAAAGCAGGGTGAACAACAGAATCGTAATAAACAACAATAGAGAAATCTGTCCAAGAGAGTGATTGTCTGTTTAAATAGTTTTATCGTTAGTCGATGAATAAATTGTTTAATAAATGACAGAGTTATCATATAGATCTGTTCTAAGGGAAATTATAATGTACAAGATTTCACTCAAATACTTGTTTTCGCTGTTGATGATCATGATATTTTGTACTTTGTCTTGACACCTAGCACGGACAAGAGTTTCTTGAAGAATTCTTAGGACAGATTAGGTAACAATGCTATTTTATTGCCCGCTGCCACTTCTATAGATCCTTAACTCCAAAGGGCAAGTCAATCAGCTGTTTTCGCCCTTAAATTAAAGATACGACAACGTACAAATACGATTCCTCAGAGAGAAATATTTAGTTAGCTACTAAACCCGTTTTATAATCAGGCAGATAATTCGGTATTAGCATGACTTACAATAGAAGGAATTTCGTCGATTATTGTCAGAAAGCTTTGTGAGTGCCAAAGGTCAAATATGCACAGAACACCAAAGCACATCAGCAGTACAAGAAGTTCTAAGTTAGTTACTACATTACTTACTACAGAATAAATTTTGTTGGGATACTATATCAAGCTTGATTTGCTTTCTAGCCAAATAAGGAGCAGTACACATCAGTGCCACAGTTCAAACGTGTACACAACATCAAGGCACGTGAGTAGTACCACTTGTTTTGACTTAATTACGTTAGTGGCAAAACAAACAACATGGTTTCGAGTTCTTTACCATATTTTACATAGAGTTAAGTCTATTAATTGGCCTTAATATGGCTTTCTAGGCACGAGAGAACAGAAGCTACGGTGCTAAAGATCAACCGTGTATACAATAACGAAGCACGTGAACATTTCCAGTGGCTTTGACTTAATGAAATTAGTGGCAAAGCAAACAACATGGTTTCGCATTCCTTACCACGATATGCATTGAGTTAAGTCCTTTTATCAAGCTTGATTTGGCTTTGTAGGAATAAAAGAGCAGTATATGTCAGCGCCGGAGATCAACTATATATACAGCACGTGAGAAAGTACCAAAAGTTTTGATTTAAAAATTTTACTTAAATAACTGTAAATTAGGATAAACAAACACAAGTAAATAAGTAATTATGGAGTTCCTCGTGACTTAAAAGATCATCAAGATTATATTTATACTGAGAGAAGTAATGAATGAAGCCAATACGATATCTGAATTACATACACTTGTGCAGTGATTCTAAAGACTTTTATTTGCTCTGCCCACATGCAGTTTGTTCGGAGTTGAGAAAATGAATCCCGATTCATAGCTAATGGGCATTAAATGACTTTGCTTGCTTGCAAACAAAGAAAGTACGTATATTCACGTGTAATTCATGTACTGCGTAGGTAGTAAGGTAGTAAAACAGTATCCATAAAAGTTTTAAAGAGTGTCAACGATTAACATTGACATTTCCTGTTCATTGACTTGTCTGTCTCGTCGACCAAAACTGCTGCTTTTTTTCACAGAAAAATTTTTTACCAAATATGTATAGGTTATAATATCTGACAATCATCCATGAAAGAAGAAATTCGTATATTCACTTGTAATTTAGGCCATGTACCGCGTCTTTCTGCTTTTTCAATAACACAAAAGGTAGTAAAACAGTATCCATAAAAGTTTTTAAAGAGTGTCAACGTTTAAAATTGACATTTCCTGTTCATTGACTGGTCTGTCTCGTCGAACAAAACTGCTACATTTTTTCACACAGAAAATTTTTAACAACTATGTATAGAGTGTAATATATGACAATCATCCGTGAAAGAGGAAATTGCCCGATTCCATGCTGTCACGCCACTCTTGTTTATTGTGCATTTTTATTATCTATTTAAAATCCATCTACATATTTCTTACAAAAATAATCATGATACTGTATGACTAATGTATTTCTATATTCAGTGATTTCATTTTAAAGACAAAAGTAATAAACAACCTGCCTTTATTATCTATCATCACCCTTCTTTTAAAAAAGCACATTTCCCGATTAATAAGTGCTTAATAAGTGAACCAAGATACTGTCGGGGAATAATCGGTACTGTTTCCAAATACACTATCCCTTTAATAGCACTTTGGTGCCAACTGATAATTATCAGAAAATAAACTTAGAAGGGGGGAGTAGAAAGGGCTGTTACAGGTGTGCTTTGGTGAGGTTTCGAATGTATAGGTCGAATAAAGAGGGTAATACCTTTAGGTCCAGAGATATCGGCAGAGAATGTTTTATTCATCAAGCATTAAGTTGTGACTCGACGAGTGTGGTATATTTGCTTTAGTGTGCAGTGTGAGAGAAACAGTACGTAGGTACATAAGTGGTGGTGAAAAGTCGGGATCGACTACCCAGATTGTCAACTTAACTATTGGACTATTTAGTACAGTGGCCAAGTCTTTGTTTCTGATGTTGGAGATCCTGGGTTCAATCCCCGCAAGCGCCGTATGCTTTTCATGTTTATTGAGTTCTATACTACGTAGTTCATAACCGCTTCTGTGACTGCCTGAGTACTTACATATGAATATGGCACTGATGAAGCTAATCTCGAAACGAAAAACATAGAATACTGGTGGGGTTAAAAAGTCGGAATCGACTTCCTGGAACGTCAATTTAACTATTGAACTATTTAGTGTAGTGGAAAATGCTTCGTTTTCGTTGTGTGATCAAGTCGGATTATCAATATATCTCCTATACAAAGCGCTCCGCATACGTCGGACCCAAGGTAAGTGAAACTTTCGCTAAAACGAATTTTGTTTCCCTTATCCAAATACCTTCGCTTCAGTGGCACTTTTTAACATTCGAACGGATAACTTGAACTTTTTGCTACAATTCGAATGTTCCTTAGTGGAAGTGGAATTTTGTTGTGAAAAACTTCGTTTAAGTGAAACCAGCGATCAGAAATTGTGACAGAAAAGTATCCAACTGAGCATGGAATTGTGAGTGAAAAGTCAACATGTAGGGATGACGGTGTATCATAGTGTGTCAAACTTACAATCTTTTACTGGGTGGAAAGCAAGGAGAAGATAAGTAGTGTGATGAAACCAAATCAACGTAAATGTTGGAAGGCATTCTCGGGCATTCTCACATGCTGCAGCAGAGTTGGCGTATTGCAAATGGTTAGACAACGAGATGGCAAGTGGCATCCGAGTATCTGCACTCGTTTTCCAAAGCATATTTCTAGGATTACATGAACATATGATACTGAATCTTCATTTACAGTTTTGATTTGCTGATAAAACAGATGGAACACGATTAGATCTTTTATTAATTTTAAAATATATTTTGATTAAATGTGAAGGAAAGACATAACAGTAGAGATGAAAACACCATGAGAGTACTCCGTTTAACATTAAAAGTTGATCTGACCTACGTCACATATAGTATGCGGAAGAGTTGGGCTGTTTTTTTCCGTCCTTATGCAACTGAAGAGCAAAAAATGCAACAGTGTTGAACACACCAAGGTAAGAATTACTTGAGCTGCTATCTTTAACTCGCGAAAATCTACCGAACGTTCTAAGAAGTAGAGAACTTACGTTTTAGAGCATTAGGGCAGACGTGGAAGTCGCCACCCGAAATGATAACAGCAAATGTCATGTTTCGTTGCTAAGCAGCGAGCTGAGATAGCTGAAGTCTTTATTACCATTAAGAAACATCTTGGTTTAATGCAACCACTCGTGTCGGATGATAACAATGTTTCGGAGTTCCAAACGGAAATGATTCAACAGTGCGTTTTTTTGTCAATGAATATTCTCCACATATCCACGTTAAAAGCCACTAGGGGATAGGGGTTAACCAATAGACTGATGTGAAACCGAGAGCCTCATTCCTAAACCTGAGAAATAGAGAATAACTTTAAAAGCTATGAGAGTACAGCGACGTAGTCGACAACTACACATATAACTCAAGGTGTTGAGGATGATACAGTTGCTGAGCAGCCCAATTATAGCATATTCGACAGGCCATTGAAAGCCGAAATCATTAAGTAGCAAAGGAGAGAGAAGCAAAGCCATTTCACTACTTACTAATTGGTAGCCCGTATGAAACACATAATTAATTTATAACATAAAGAAATTCAGCCCCAATGGTTCAGTTTTATCTTTATCAAAATTATTGTGCTCCATACTTTTCAGTTGGAGTAGTAATAACGTTGTCAAAGACCCGTTCTCATTTGTTGAAGAACTATCGAATATTTCCTTAAATAGTAACAATTTTATCATGGCAAGCTTTGACGTTAAATTGTCGTTTACTAATGTACCTCTGGACGAAAGAATAGAAATTCATCTCGATCATCACATTAAGTGCAATGACAAACTTCGTGGAATAACACTTGGGCAGCTTACGAAACTCCTATACCTCCTCACCAAAAACTCCCATTCCATTTTCAAAGGTCAACTGTAACGAAAAGAAAGATGGGGTCGCTACGGATACATTGCTTGAACCACTGTTTCCCAACGCATTCCTTTCTCATCATGAAACGAGCTGGATTGACAACTATCCTCCATCCTTTAAACCTATCCTTTACAGACTGTTGCTTGATAACTGCTTTCTATTCCCTAGTTCCCCATTGCACACTAACCTTCGTTTCTCAACTCTAAACATGTCAACATCCATTTTACTTCTGAACTCGAAGTAGACGATAGCCTTCCATTCCTGTATGCTATCATCAAACGCTCCCAAAGTAAATTTCTCATATGTTTATAAGTTGTGAATAAATATTGAAGAAATCGAAAAGTACTACACCAACGGGATTCAAATCCGTTACCCACACTTTTGCGGGGCGTGCACTCTATCAACTGAGCTAGGTGAACCCGTTGGTATTATGATATAATTCTCTAGCCACCACAGTAGCTACCAATACTCTACGGAGGATATCCGCATTTTTGGAGACCAGCTTCTCTGCGCCACTTGACTTGACCATGGAGAGAGCGATCCATCCGGCCAATCATCATGTACACATCACACCCCCCCCCCCCCCCCAACCCCCCTATGTTTATCCTAAAACAAACCCGCCAGCCTTCTTACCAACCTCCCCCACT
>JAAAKL020001040.1:0-33808 GCA_010016065.2 Carybdea cf. marsupialis auct. non (Linnaeus, 1758) | reverse complement strand
CAAGCTAGGAAGATAAAGAAGACAAAACAGTAAACTCTGTGAACATTCTTTCAATCACCTTGAAAATTATTGGGGGGGGGGCTATAGCCCCCCAGCCCCCCAGTGGTTACGGCACTGTTTTTGATGTTCATTTTACTTCAGTAGGACTGGGTACATTATCATCCTGGGTCACGTACCTCAGTACGTAGAGCACAAGGAGCAAATGCTTGGCTCGCCGGTACTTTTCCATATACCCCCAACCACTATTGTTCAAAACTGGACTGAAAAAGAGTAATCCCACCACCTTTTCATGCCCTAACCCTAGCCGTAACCCTAATCTTAACCTTGTGGAAAGGTGGTGGGGAAAGTGTCGGCTCGCGGGTGGGAGTCGTGGTGATGACATTTCTGTTAGTTTTCTAGTATCTTTAAAAATCTGAATATCTTAATATCCTCTCTCGTCGATGACAACTCAATATTCAACAAAAGAAGATCAGCCAAACTAAAATCATTCAATGTGAATTGCCTAACATGGTTTCTTATAGACCCTGCGAACGTAAACCCTTGCTCTCCCCAGTTTCCATTACTCCTAGTCAGGAGAATAACTCAATAGCCCAAGCGAAATAGGATTAGATTTATGACAATCTGCAACCCAACGACGTTAAAACTGCGAAGCCAAAAGGTCTGATTCTGTTTCACTTTGCATATAATCGCTATATAACTTCCATCAATATATCAACAAGCTCCACACCACAATCTCGAGGCTGTCAAACATTCTTCAATTCCTGGGATGAACGCACGGACATAGGGGTGATTTTACCTTCAAAACCAGCCATTGCCTTACAGTAGCATGTTGAAATTCATTTCTTGCATAAAGTACATATTAAACACGGGGTTAAAACACTGTCTGATTTTGTAACCATGAAAGTTATTTTAAATCAGAAGTTTGACTCTGAGAGATGAGTTTCGATTATATGTTGACATCAATATTAGTTTTCAGACTTAAATTTCAAGGTGCTGCTTTAAAATTTTAATCATAAAAATGCCACTCTTCGGGTAAAGACGTATCAAATGGAAAAGTCAGAAAGTTTCCAGTCCCTTAGACATACAGGGGCAGCGGTGGGATAGTTCGGAAGAAAAATCAGAGGCAAAAGGTAAGAGCCCCTCAACCTTCCCGAGCAGAACTGGGGGTAATTGTTGTTATCTCATTATTGTACACAGATGCCTTAAGCTTTGTTGTCTGCCTTCATTGGAGCAACGAAATTCTCTAACGATATTTTGTTATGCTAATTCCTTACGACAGAAAATAAAATACCAAATTCAGGAAATGAAAGACAAACTGAAAGAATCGGGTCCGTGCAACCCAGACTGCAAAGGCTCCTGCCCTGATGTTCCTATAGATGACGAGATGGCAACTGCTGTGAAACTTGCAAATAGGAGAATTCCCGAGTACTTTGTTCGGCATGAGAACATTATTGAAGCGGTCTACACGTTTTCCCCTTGGAGAATCCGACATGACCAGGTGCATGAGGAGAATGCACAAACGAAAACGCTACCAGAACGAGAAAAAAAGTTTGAAGGTATATTGGAATTCGAGTACCATACGTCAGTTAGTGCATCAGAGTCCTTACAAGTACTTAGGCAGATCTTACGATGGCAATATCACGTACAAGCTTCACTCATTCACCCACACACTTACTCTTTCACTCGCTTATTCACTCATTCATTTATCCATTTTCTATTCACTGTTTCACTCATAGTTACTCATACTCATTCATTCATTGACTCACTCAATCATGCTCGTTCACTTACGTAGTCGCTGACTCATTCAGTACTGACTCACTCATTCATAATAACTCATTCATTTTAACTCATTCATTATAACTCTCTCATACTGACCCACTCAAAATGACTCACTCATACTGACTTACTCATGCTGACTCACTCATGCTGACTCACTCATGCTGACTCGCTCATGCTGACTCACTCATGCTGACTCGCTCATGCTGACTCACTCATGCTGACTCACTCATGCTGACTCACTCATGCTGACTCACTCATACTCTCTGACTTACCCACCCATCAATTTACTCTTTTATTCACATGATGCGGTTTTTGTGCTGCCAATTGACAGTTTCTTTTTGGTTACTTTATTGGTTTAAATGACTTCTCTGCTTAACAGTTTCTTCATTTTTCAGTCAAAGTGATGATAAATACAAAGCGCATAACGTATGAAGTAACTGTGCCAATAGACCCTTGTAGCATGATGACGTATCAAGTATCTCTCGAAACGTAGTTTGACAAAAACCCCGACTTATTTCAAGATATCTACTTTCCTAACAATTAAACCATCTGAATCGAAAAACACCAGTATTTTAGAAGGATATGCAAAATTGGACATAGAAATACGAAAGCTGCCCTAAAACCGGTGCAATACTACTAAATATTGAAAGACGATTCTGGAGCCGTATATACCAAACCTCCAACGTTGGTAGGTAGAGAAGTGTAATACCACTTGATAGCAAATATTAACATGCAGCAGGTGTTATTCATGACTTCGACAGTCTTATCGAAGATTTGGAAACAGCTTTCGTCATTTTTGTACAAGATTAAAGCGGGACGTTCTGGAATTTCTTACGCTCCTTCGACGGGGGCGACTAGTCATGATACTTAACGACAAATTTGCAAAAATGATATCAAGGCATTTTCGTGCCATGTGGCATATGACGCACGGCGTGCCATATGTGACGCCAGCGGCGATTCATTTTTACTATGTTGTAGCGTGACGCAAGACGAAACAAGTGTGACTTAAAAGGACTAGCTTCTTGCAAACTCACAAATTTGTAATCTAAAGACCATTTATTACCCTTTCTGCTAGGTGCGACATGTACAGTTTTGCTGAATGTCATAAACGAGTTTTACGAGATCGCCCAAGTTGTATCTGAGGCTGCTGGAAGATACAATAACATTAAACAAAAAATACTTGATTATGAGCAAAGTGTGAAGAAAGATATGGACGCAACTGATGCTGAATTGTGGAAAGTTGGTATGTTATTATTATTAATATTTTTTTTGTTGCTTTGTTTCGTTTTTCTTAGTATGTTGACTATGTTTGTACTGTTGTTGTACCAGTTCCACTCCTCTAAAATCTTGCTGTCCCGTCGTAATGGGTGAAAACAGTGAGAATGATATGTACACCGTATAAGAGAAAAATTCTCTGTAAAGTTAGAGAATAAATATATGGCAATGAAGGTTAAAAAAAATTATTATTATTATTATTATTATTATTATTATTATTATTATTATAATGATCATCATAAGTTGCATTGATAGAGATGGTGTTAGCTTTGAAGCATTACTTCAGCTTCACGGACACTGATTGGTCAAAACAAGACCAATCTGGCAGTCAGAATTCTGATTGGCTACCTTGTAAAACACAGTTGGGTAAATAATTTCGTTAAGTCCTTTTTCAGTTTATTTTCTGACGAATTGGACTCTGGGGAGTGTCAGACAAAAAAAGCTTTTAAGTACAAAATGAAGTCGCTATTTCGCGTAGCTTTATTATCCTGTACGCTCAACAAACTTTTTAAACACGATCTGTCTAGATATCTACTGATCTTAATACTAAACATTGATACTGTATCTATCTACTTGATTATATACCTTAGATGCTCAAGCACATATCCCAGACGCGGCAAGAAGGAACATATTTTTCTGGTTTCAGATTGCAAATAAAGGTTCGTTGCCCTAATCAACTGAATTATGTAACTCTTAGAGATCCTTTACGTCTGCCTATATACGTGTAACCAGTTACTTTTAAGTGTAAGATGGGCAAGTCCAAATACAAATATCGCCAGAGTCAATATAGATTTGAATGCAACGAGACAGAAAATGGTATATTTCCATGTTTAATTGACCACATGATGAAACAAACAAGCATTAAAATGATCCTGGTCAATTCTAGTTGCATCAAAATCTATATTATCATTTTGCAATATTACATTAAGCCTTGCCCTTTGCCTATTGGAACTGAATTTGCCAGGTTCTTGCACTTTCCAGTTGCTGGTAAGTTTAATTCCAAGTGACGTCAGTTACTTCTGCAATCACAATGTGGATGTCTGTGTTTTGGCAGTACCAACTGCTTCGTAAAAAATGTTCACATTCCTCGCCTAGAAAACAAACATGTTAAACGTCCCAAAAAGACTTCAACTAATCTGTACAATTACGTGTACGGCGTGTGTAACCTATGCCGTGACTGAAGATTGTTGGAAAAGGAAACGACCACAACTAAACTACGGTTTACACAAGGTTAGGTGTCCTTGTAAATACCGTAAATTACAGATGCTAGTGCAATAGTAAAGTCGACAATCCGGGAAGTCGATCCGGAATTTTCACCATCAACAGAAATCTAATATTTCCCTTTGCTATAAGTCTCATCAGCGCCATTTCATCGATGTAAGTACTCGGGCAGACTCACTTGCGATAATGAAAGTGATAGTACAGAACTCAAAAAATATGAAATGCATACGGCGCTGGCGGGGATCGAACCCAGGATTTCCCACACCGAAAACGCCGATTTTACCACTGCACTAAATAACGCAATAGTAAATTCGACAATCTGGAAACTTTATCCCGAATCCTCGTCACCACCAGCAACCTTATTTTGGAGAGTAATTAATCAACTAATTAGCGCTGCACCTACTAGATAAAAAATAATTGATAAACGCCGCGTTGTATCTATTAGAATGATTGATGGGTGGATTCTCCCGTCGATATCGACGTATGAAAGCCCAGCCGTTCGATCAGATGAGCAACCTAATCAGTGAATAAGTATAAAAGTGGCTGAGTAGATCTGTCACTTGTACCCTTTCTTTGAGCATGTCTAGCGTGTCACATATGTGGCAAAGCTAGGCTATCCAAACACAAATGCAATCAGCCCGACGGGGGTTTACGTCTCCCCAATTTCGCTCACATATACTGAGTGGGCCACATGCCTACGGTTAAGAGACGTTTTCAAAGCTTTCTAGCGCTGGGATCGTACCGGGTCAGCGGTTTTCACATGGACACATGCTCCATCTGAATGATGAAGATATTCACCAATAACTAGACAACAATCATATTTCTTTCCGTCTAATCTAAGGTATGAAGAACTGGATTCATGAGATGCGGAAATCTGTCAAGAAGAAAACAATCGACATTTTACAGTCCTTGCGGGAAAGTTTACTTCAGCGTTACAAAATCAAGAGTACCTCTGAACTAAGGAATAAATTCATGCACATTGGAACTGTTGGATACAACGCTTCCAAACGTGAGGAGGTAGAGCCACCAGACGATGAAGAAGGCGTAGTATACCTAGAGGATATTGCAAAGGTAAGAAGTTAAAACTTAACTATTGTGTTGTGGACGTAGGAGTAGTGTCTAAGCCAAGAGTTTGACAACGTTTGTAAATCTGGGACTCTCAAGGATTCACAGCTTTCTAAGTTTTTAGGGATTTCCTTGAGCTCGCTAACGTTTCAACAAAAGGTAAGGATGAAGTTCTAAAGAAGTCACAAAATTCTTAAGGAGATGATATCAATGTGTTCCACAAGAGGTTCTTACAGATTTCATGGAGCAGTCACTGGGGTTTTCACAAGAGCCACTGAACGTGTCCAAACGAAACAACTTGCGGGAATATGAAAGACCTAAAAGATGAAGGCATACGAGGCCACACTGACGCCTGGACGAGGTCATGTACTGGGCTCCCCAGTAGTTCTATAACAGGGTGTCAGAGGTTCTATAACAAGGTGTCAGAGGTTCTATAACAGGGTGTCAGTGGCTCTATAGCAGGGTGTCAGTGGTTCGATAACAAGGTGTCAGTGGTTCTATAACAGGGTGTCAGTGGTTCTATAACAGGGTGTCAGTGGTTCTATAACAAGGTGTGAATGGTTCTATAACAGGGTGTCAGTAGTTCAATAAGAGGGTGTCAGTGCTTCTATAGCAGGGTGTCAATGGTTCAGTAACAGGGTGTCAGTGCTTCTGTAACAGGATGTCAGTACTTCTATAACAGGGTGTCAGTGCTTCTATAACAGGATGTCAGTACTTCTATAACAGGTTGTCAGCGGTTCTATAACAGGGTGTAAGTGCTTCTATAACAGGGTGTCAGTGCTTCTACAAAAGACCATCTGGGACCACCGCCCCTTTCAAAATCATTATTGATTTAACACAAAAATCAGCAACTCTTTTAAGTCCATAATATGGAGTGAAGCCTATTAAATTAAAAAGGACTGTTTTGTAAGGAGTTACAAGAAGAGGTTAAAAGAAGAATTGGCTATATTTGATTGACCCACAATACCTTTCGATACGTGTATAAGCTGTACTGTCCCCATGCTCTTTCATTCTTTCATTCACCTAGGCTTACCAGAATGTCTCCTCCTGACATTTGTACTTTCCCCTACAACGTGACATAGGGGGTGTAGTGATGGTGGTGGTGGCACAATCTTACTAAATTATAAATTTCTTCTTTGTTTCTAGGAAACTGCCAGGATGTTTGATGGGGAGATTCAAAATTTAAATGCCCAATTTCACCAGGCGAATAAAATTCTAAATCAAATTTTTTACATCACTAATCATATTGGAGAATGTTCTGAGGACAAAGATGACCTTCCATAAGATCTAAGGCGATTGTGAGGCTATGAGAAGAAGATTGGAACTAGACACATGTGGAAATGGCAAGAATTTGTTCAACAACTAGTTGTTTGACGATGCTGTTATCATGTGTAATCCCTTGTCATGATGGATAATCCGAATACATTGGACATCATCTAGATGCCTGAAAAGACTGGAAATTGTCTGTATGTCCGAATAGACTGGAATTCACCGGGATGTCGGAAAAGAATGAAGATCATCCGAATGCCAGAACAGACTCAAAATCATCTGGATGTCGGAATAGATTGAAAACCATCTGACTGTCAAAACAGACTGAAAATGTAGTGAATGCTAGAATAAACTGAAAATCTTCTGACTGTCAGAATAGACTGAAATGTTAGCAATACCAGAATAGACTGAAATCTTCTGACTGTCAGTATAGACTGAAATGTTACCAATACCAGAATAGACTGAAATCTCCTGACTGTCAGAATAGACTAAAATGTTACCAATACCAGAACAGACTGAAATCTTCTGATTGTCAGAATAGACTAAAATGTTATGAATGCCAGAATAGACTGAAAATCTTCTGACTGTCAGAATAAACTGAAATGTTATGAAAGCCAGAATAGACTGAAAATCTTCTCACTGTCAGAACAGACTGAAATGTTATGAAAGCCAGAATAGACTGAAAATCTTCTGACTGTCAGAACAGACTGAAATCTTCTGACTGTCAGAACAGACTGAAATGTTATGAAAGCCAGAATAGACTGAAAATCTTCTGACTGTCAGAACAGACTGAAATGTTATGAAAGCCAGAATAGACTGAAAATCTTCTGACTGTCAGAATTCACTGAAATGTCATGAATGCCAGAATAGACTGAAAATCATCTGGATGTCAGAATAGACTGAAATATTATGAAAGCCAGAATAGACTGAAAATCATCTGGACGTCAGAATACACTGAAAATCTTCTGACTGTCAGAATAGACTGAAATGTTATGAATGCCAGAATAGACTGAAAATATTCTGACTGTCAGAATAGACTGAAAATCTTCTGGATGCCATAAAAACTGGATTCCTCTGACTGTCAGAATAGACTGGATATGCTAGGGTTGGAATAATAGTCTTTTAACGTACAGGGTATTTAAAACTAATAGAAGTACCAATCAAGATCGTTTCTAATAATTCTCATGCTATCTAAATGATGTGAAGACAATGTGTTAGCCTCTCCTCAAATTTCACTGCCTAAAGGTCTCGAAGGCAACATGCGGTAATAGAAAAAGTATGCTTCATTATAAAAGTGGCTGTTAGCAAAAATTACATTGTGTGTAATGCAGTCTGCTAAACTAAATCTTGGAAACATAGCAATGGTTAGTGGACACAGAAGTATTCCCAATATTACTAATGTCATGTCAGTAGCACTACAATAGCATGTTTGCTTGCTATAAAATTGTCTCCCAAAGGTCCCTCCTCCATACACTGATACTAAGATATTCTTCTCACCGTCTTAAATCATAAAAATTAACTTCGCTGATGATTCAATTTTGTTTAGGCGTTTCGGCACACACTGGTCATACCAAAGCATCTGCACCAACGGAAAACTTTAAGTGATGAATTTATGGTGTAGGAGATGATTATGAAACGCTGTAGAAATACAAACGTGTCAGGGTTCCAAGTTTTGTAAATTTCATGTCAAGGTCCTGTTGCCTGAACTCCTTTTCTCATCCTGTTTCCTCATTTATTGGATGAAGTACTACCATCATCGTTCTGTTATATCGTGTTAAGTGACAGGAAAGACCTAAAATGCAATTTTCGCTTGCAAATGTTTTTCAACCGGAGAACAAACAAGAAAAAACCAGAGCAAAACACCTGCCAAAATTAATAACGTAAAAACGGGCACGTACTCAACCCAACATCTGGGGCTGGGGAGGGAGAAAGCTATTCAATTTAAGAAGGCCCTAACGGCTGTGGCATTTGAAAGAAAATAAAATGTGCATTTAGACGTTGATAAGGGGCGGAGAGAGACAATGGGAGGGAATTGAATTCGTTGAAGAGCAAAGACCCGTTCCCGCCCTTTGGTTATGTAGTCAACAAAAAATTGTTTCTCTGGTCATAGTCTCATTGGCCTGGTTCCAATTAAAAACGATTCTGTGATTAAATACAATAAATGGGGTAAAAAGAGGAAGAACAACTTAGAGCAGAATGGATACAATCGAAATTTCGATAGCCAAAGTATACTAAAGGGAAAGCAACTCAAAGGGGTCGTTGCGAACCTCTTTCGAAAAAAAGTGCTTAGTATAAAATCTATGTACCTCTCACGTATCTAAATGGTGAGATAACAACCCTTACAGTCGAAAAGGCTTTTACCAGCAAAAGAAACAGAATAGAATCAATATTTGGAATTATCAATTTGCTATTTTAAGGCTATCTTCAAATTCAATGCTTCAGCAACCTTCAAAAATGAGAACATTTCGCAAGGTTCAGATGTAATTCTCCAGTTTGTTAAGAAATACTTTTAGTACGCGTGAAGTGTGAGCAAGTCGGATGAGCAAGAGGATGAGGAGTGCAAATCCCTCCAATATTTCCGACTGTTTTCGCTATTTCAGTTTTAGGCACAGGCACGTCTACTAATACTTTCTGCTACTCCGCCAATAATTTTGCAAGTACACTGTTTCAAAGGTTGCCAAATTATGATGTGATGCTAATGAACTGTAAAATATCTGCAAGAGTGACTTTACACATTTGGGCAGGCACTTGGCGAAAAAGCCCTCAAATATTGCCCTTCCGAGGATGGCGGGCTGAAGAAACATTACTCTCAAGAAATTTGGACTGACTGTCGTGTTTTATCGTGTGACCTTGTCAGTAATTTTTTCCTTCGGCAGTCAACTTTAAGACGAAGCTAATATGTTATTGAAAATACAAAAATTGGAGATCTGTGCACGACTATATGGCATGGGTTATTTACTGAAAAACTGTAGCTTTTGAAAGCCATTTGTAAAGAGATTGTTCAAATTCTATTTTTTTTGTAAAATTTCGTCTCTTTCGTCTTTTTGTAAGCTCGCAAAATGAAGACGACGACACAACATCGATACTGAAGCAGGATTACACTTGCTTTTATCAATTAACCCATTTGTACATCGGTGTAGAGTATGTAAATAAAATATATAGGAAAGTACTCACTTTTAAAATACATAGTACATATTTCTCCACAAAGTAAATCCCATCTGTGACTGACCTTGTTCAACGTGGCATCTCCGACGGCAAATAAAACCATCATCATCAACATCATCATCATCATCATCAAGATTATCAACATCAACATCATAATCATTATCATTATTATCATAATCAATCATCATACCATCATCATCATCATCATCATCATCATTATTATTATTTTCATCACCATTATCATCTTCATTATTATCACTACAGCCATCGTCACAATCATCAGGAGCATCATTATCAATATCATTAACATCATTATCATCATCATCATCATCATCATCATCATCATCACAGGTTCTACGCTTCAGTTCTTCTGATACCACTCTGTCTTCCATTGTATGTGGACACTTACAACTACTTGGACAGTGCAATATCATTTCGCTTTATGCTCCTGTTTTACAACAGAAATATCATCTAAGGCTGTATAGGAGTAATTGGAACGTGTCTCTGACTATCAGATTTGAAAATCTACTTGAGAAATAAGAAATCCCGCCACAGAATCTTAAACCCGTACTCGCAACGTGTATGGTAAATGGATTAAAGGCAGTTTAGGACAGTTATTACTCTTTTCCTACCCAGTTTATGGTTCTCACTTTTTCAAAATTTTATAGAGACATACGCCAGGGAATGCTCATAACGTTTTATGAAATGATTTTATACTTAAATAGATAAAAATATAAAGTTTTACACGACGTCAAGCGATCTCAAAATATTATCTTCGTGGGACTTCCTTTCTTCTTTACAGCTTGTACTTATTTCATTTTTGGCTAAAACCCTTTTCCCTCTCCATGGAATACGTCCAGCGTTGGTTCACGGTTACAACCTTAAAAGAAACATTTACTTTACTAAGGCGTCTTTCGAAGCCAAGATATTTTACGTCTTTATTCTTTAGCTTGTACATAAATTTGCACACGGCTACTTTTCACAAGGTACATGTGACCTGCAGCTCACCACCTCATTGGCGTTGTACAGTTTAGGCGCCAAAACCGAACCAGGTTTTAAGTTGTTTACATTTTACTCACTTTCGAACAATGTTTACCAAGCGGTAAAAGCGTCAATGTCGTCTGGACGTTCAAAGAAATTTTACAGCTTAAAGTATTCCAAACTATAGAACGCGAAAAAATAGGGCTGACAAGAATTTTATATGTTGCTTGAATAGTTTTTTTCAACCTTGAGAGATAGCACGTTTAGCTGTTAACACTGAAGAAGATTTTTAAGTGTGTTGATAACATTTTCACCGAGGATGACTCTGGTATGGTTTTTTTTAAGTTTTGTCTTATGTGGCCCTGCAATTCGAATTTATGCTACTATGTTAGGTTTTTGGTAATTAGCCAGACTTGCAAGTAGACATCTTTCGAACCTTCTTGTCGTTTGTTATGAAGAAACCCGTGTTTGAAAAACATAGTCTATTCAGAGCCAACACACAGGGAGAGCTTCGGCCCCTGGAACTCAAGAAAATGTATATAGTGTGAAACCTATGCATAGAAAACTTAACACTAGGTAAACATTGCTTAGATAATAGCAGTCCAAAATGCTGTTCAAATATTTCGTGATATCATCTCCTAGATACCTCAAAAATTTAACTTTTGAGGCCTTGTGGGGAATAAGAATGGGCTCTCGAAAGAAACATTTGCTTTTTGAAATGCTCCATGTAGAAATCGTGTTAGAAGTTTTGCTATAAGTCGGTTACAAGGGCGCTTTCTACACTTTTAGCAACTCTTCTTTCCTTATAGTTAAGGATAAAGACAACTTATCATTCTATAGAATATATGATTAAAGTGCCAAAAATGCCTCCTTCACTTTTAAACAGGCTGCCCTAGCACTACATTTGAATACGTTGTGAGTACAGCTTTAACAAGACAAGTAAATGTGATATTTTTCTCTCTGAAACATTTAACATATACAAACGATATATATTGGCAATATGAATTCGAATTAAGGATTGACAATTTGTTTTCCTCTCGATATTTTTTGAATTAAAATGAGTCTTAATTCTTTTCAAGACACCCGAGATAAATGGCTTTTAACGACGAGAAATGAGCCATTTCTGTTGTATATCTTCGCCGTGTAAGGCTACTATACAAAAATGGTGTCTATAGAGCTCTTCTTTCAATAAACTGTTTTTTTAAAGTAAGAATTACATAAATCGGTCCGAGTCTTATGATTCTTATTCTTCAAAAATAAGCCTTAACTATTCTTACGTGATTCTTCAAGAATTGAATTTCTCTTGAGAAGGTAAAGTGTTTGTATGAAGCGGAGCAGAAAAATAATAGCTCAAGTTTAAAATCGTACATTTTCCAGTGTTCAATTTCACGATTCTTTTATTTAGTCTTTTGTGATATGTTGTTAATTTCTTTAATCAAATAAATCAAATTCAATTGAATTGAAACTTTTGATAAAATATTATGAGCCCGAGGGTGATTCTTAAATATTCTTCAATTTTGACGGATTTGAGCCTTGTCATTCTTATAAAAAGAATTCGTATAAAAGAACCCAGTGAGTCTAAAATTTGTTGATGGATAATACCGGCAAATGATTATTCCATCAACTACAACTCCTAAAGTAGAAACTTGATTATAAAAATCTAGATGCTAACAAAACAAGAATTCCCCTTAATAATAAAAACAAGTACACGAGCAAGTTACCCATTTGAAAACCATTCATTTTCGACGAATAATCACAGCATGAGGGGCGGGGGCAGGGTGACCACTGGAAAGCTGAAATACTTAAGGAATTTCTATTTTTGTATGGAACGTATGGAAAACTCACGGCATTTATTAAAAATTCAGGGAAATACAATTGATTTGCAAAACTCGGGTAAAGTTTAAAGACAATGACAATACTTTTGCTTTATGGTGCACAGATATATCAAAGTACTTCCTTGGTTGACAATGATGATGTATGTTGCTCACTTAGTTCAAAAATTCAAGGGGAAATCAATAAACCTGTTTTTTGTTGGGTTTTTTTTATTGTATTCACCCTGATCAAGGCCGAAGCCACTTCAATTCTAGGAACGGGTTACTTTTCCTTTTCGGATGACAATCTATTCTTGCTTACTTTATATGCTTACTTTTCATGCTATTTAATGCGTGCTATTCTTGCTATTCATGCATGTAGTCCCCCCTCTGCCCTATCTCTCGAAACATAGTTTCCCACTTCACGAGAGCAGATGACAGAGTGAAGTACCTCCTGTATCGTGGCACGCAAGCTCAGAGTCGGTTCGAAATCACGACCCTCGGAGAGTCTGACACTCTACCACTATGCCACTACTGTGTACCTTGCCCCAGTAGTTACTAATAAGAGAAACCTTGTGGTCTCATCGTGTTTGTTTGGAAAAGCAGCTCGTGCCCCCACTTTGAACTACAATTAACTCAACATGTCTACGCGTATGCACCTTCAACGCTGGCTCCAGGTACAACTCACACTTAATCAGATTTAGCATAGAGTTGAGAGAGGCGGGATCTGGTGCCAATTTTGATTAAAGAAACTCCAGTAACTCAAGAATATGAAATTGAGAGTTCCATGAAATAATATTTTGCAGCTGAAATGTGTGGTTAGCGGGGTGTTTAAGTATTATGTGGGGTAAGGGTGGCAAAACATGAAATGCAGAATTGCTCTGTCCAATGCGGAGTGAATAGCAGGCGAGTACGAGTTGTATTAAATCAAGAGGTCCTGCCTTTCGTCAGTGAATTCAATGTAGTCATAACACATGAAGTAGATTAGAGATAGACCAATGAAGTAAGTGATGAATTTGCAGACGGTCTGGAAAAGCGGATTGGTGTGCTAGAGCAAAAATTGTCGTGATACCCTTGCCACTTTGGTTCATGCCAAGAAGGATACCGTGGTGAAACTGTTCAGATGATGATTGGACGGAATGTTGATGTCACCAAAATTTAAAAAAATACTGTGAAACGTAAATTTTATTTTCTTTACGCGACAAGAGATTGTTGAATGGGGCAGAACTACCCTCTATAGTTAAGGCTCCACTTTCGGCTTCGAAGTATCTTGTTTTGGAATATGTTTGTAGCAAACTAATCAAGTCGTCATGTTGTTAAAAGACGTGCATGCGGGTATACCCAAATTCTTTTTTAGTTTGTTGTATTGCCATAGACAGCTGAATCCCCTGGTGTATAGGGAGGAGATCATCTTATGTATGCTTCAGATTAATAAAATTTATATCTTTTCCCTTGAATTTTTAGAATCCGGTTTATGTCGATGGTGGTGCGACTGTGTCGATCCATTTCTGGCGCAAGCTCTCGCGGGCAAAAGTGTGGTACGAATGGTGTTTGTCAGAGCCACGTGCAACCGCCATCCATAATTCGACCGGAAGGTCCTATTTCATCGGTCTTTAATATTGATAATAGAGTAAAGCTAATTAGAGGCTATATTGTATGCCACGGTAGTTAGGTATGGCACACAGTTGTACTCGTGCTACGTTATTGAGGAGAGAGACGTGCTCGAAGGGAAGGGTGCTATTCGAAGTCTGCTTTCAGTAGGTTCATTCTTCCACTAGATTGCTGAGTATTTTTCATGTACTTACGCAAGGGTTGACAATATCTGGCAGTATATAAATTGTTGTCACAATACATTGTATGATAAGTAACACTAATTGGACCAATTCTGTCAGATAGATTAAAATCAAATTCGTTTCAGAGGAGGGATTCCGGAATTTTTCAAATAAAAAGACACCCAAGTAGGTTATTTTAGGTCCTCATAACAACGCATCCCACAAATAGTTATGATCCATGTTGTGCAATAAGTATACAAATTATATTTCCTACCACAGCATGTTGGCAATAAAATATTTATTCGCGCTACTGGTGGAAGAAACATTCAAGGAGACCAGACTTCTGATTTGTTCTGTTTTGTACTATCGAGATGGTACATTGTAATATTTGCAAACGACCTTGATGCGGAGACGACTTGAAGCTGCTATTGTTGTGCCTTGAGTGCATTGTAACACTTAAACTGTAGAAAAAAAATGCATTTTCAGTAAGATATTCAACACTTACGATTTTGAACACCGTAGGGCTGATAAAGGCTTCAAATTTTCTATGAAGTGAGGGCATTCAAAACACCAATTACATATTTCTTAAAGAACAATTGGAGATTTTTTGCTTGTAAGTTGGTACAATAAGACTTTAAATCAATTGTACGACCTACATGTAGAGTGAGCTGACATCTAGGTTTTGTCCTACTGTCGAATAGGAATATTTTCTGTGATTCCCATTCAAGAAAGACTGGTTACGAAGTGTTTGAACCATGCAGGCGCATTTACAATTTGTGAATGCAAATGACCACCAGCAAATGTTTAACTGTATACTGTAGCTGGAGCGGACGTATGGCAGGATCGAGGGTGGGTTGTGACGGCTTTTTTGATCTGGGTAGCAAGGGTGTGCCCATTTTTTCATTAGTTAAGAATAAACTATGAAATACTTGTGAATGCCAAATAACCGGTCAGACGCTCCTACTGCTGCTTCTGGCAAATCCGTTCAGATTTCGTATCCTTTTTATTCTTTGAAAAGATGATTAGGTGGTAATCAGTTATTGCCCTACCACAAACTCCCGCTTCCCTCCTCCCATCCCCGTGTCCGCCTCTGGCCTGTAACTTGTATTCTCCCTTAAAGCTTGGCCTTTTTGTGATTGCAGTAGAATACGAGTAGTGATAATCTATTAATCCTCAAGATGGTAACTGAACTATTTTATGATATTGGGATAACTGATGATACAGGATGTCGAACCTTGAATGCTAAAACGACCGCTGTCAACATTTGCGACACACGAAAAAAGTTAATTAAAGGGGATTTCTACCATGTTCGATTAGTAGCACTTTGTTATGATAATGAGCAGATTGTAGAGCAACAGTAGAACTGAAAGAATTGCGGTCGCATGAGTAGAGGAACACGTCTCCTTTCTGAATTTGCTTACTAATGTGCTTTGCTTCTCATCCGATGTTTCACAAGCCAAACGGACTATTTTGCAGGGAATCCTTTACAATTTGCATCAACGAATCGTAGGTATGTTTGGAATACTCGATCTCTGATCAGTGCCAATAATATTTGACAACGCCCCCATCCATTAACATAAAGTTTAGTGATCGATACCCCCCCCCCCCCCCCGCCACTTTATTTGATGTTATTTTGATTTCCCCGGCAGACAGAATCAAATAAAGTGATTTACTGCAGGTCCTTGTTTTCTTCTTGGCGTTTTGTATCTTAGTCAACAGATTAAGGACCACCCCCTACCGCCTCTAATCTCCTAATTTTCTTATAGAAAGGATTTCTGAGTAATGTTTTGAACTAATGTACTAACCTTCTAACTTTGTTTACCAAGTGCTTTGGGAAACAATCTGTTTGTTAATAACATTATTCTTAAAGAAATGGACTATTCATAAAATGTACTTCAATTAGACCAATGTTCCGTAAGTGGAACATATATTTCACACCTCAAAAATAGAAATTTATTTTTTTTTGCAAAATATGATTTTTAGCATAAAATCAGCTCAATATCTAAAAGGGAACTTTTCCCTCCTGTGTAAGTGGGTGCGGCCTGAAATGAAAAAGCTTATTCAAATCTCAGAAGTTTAGGTGTGGCGCTTGCTCACGGTGAACTGGTTAGAATATAAGGGAAGCCAACTCGACTTGTGTAACATCGCTTACAACAGAAGAAATGCCCATACAACTAGTAACTTTAACAGTTCTCTTTTCATACCTACCAAAAGCTAAATTCCTCCTCTAGAATAAGCGCGGCATGAATTGAAAGGATGCCTCAAATAAGCGCCGCATTTGAATTTTAGGTGCGGTTCTTAATCGAGGATTTTCTGTATGGTGCTTTTAGATTTAATAATAATATTGAAGACGTCATTGGAAGCATAATTGTGAAAGACGCAAAATAGAGTATTGGGCATAGTTTCGTTGGTAAGTCCATCGATATTCAGTTAATGCTAAAAATTTAACGAAAAGTATTTGTGAGAAATCACCAGTTATCGGTTAAGGGTCTTCAATGGATCACCCAAAGAGAATCCACACTGCTGTTAAGTACCACAGTGAAGTTATTACTTACTTTTCTTGTAATTAGGTAAAATGTTTCGGTACAAAGTACATTTCATTCCATGGTTGTTTTGCACAAAATTCAATAGAGTCATAAAGGGAGAAGATGAAATTTAGATATTTTAAACCTTCCCAATTTATCTTCAAATTTTCACATACCTACGTAGTACAGGTCGTAATCGGTATGAGGAAAGAGACCACTTCACCTACAACACTGCACAAATAGTAAGTTACGTTTTTACTACATTCCGATGAAAATGAAACAAATGACCCCAGACACTTGCCATATGAAAGGGGTGTCTTTTCCTAGCATTGTTAGTTTTCTAGACCTCTCCTCTTGGCAGCAGAGAGGCATAACATGCACGTCTACAAAAGCCTCTTTTTCAAACTTAACAATTTTGGAACGGGGGCTAGAAAAACTTGCATATTTCAAAGTCCAAAATTGTAGGTAGGAGAGGAGCCCCTTCCTCTTGCTTTAGATTTTCCGTATTTTAGATTCTTGAACACCAAAACTTTGTGGACAAATTCAAAGAATAACATAAGAAATTTGACTGCAAATATTTGTCCGGGCAAAAGGATTTGAGTAAATTCTGGCGAATGTTTTTGCTGATTGAAATTGAAAATAGCAACGTTGAGAAAGGCTACGTACCATTTCCCCGCTGTATCACGGAGGCATTGTACAAAAATCACGCATATTAAAATATCCATACTCCAAAACTGTAGAAACAACGGAGTTTGGTACAGATTGATCACTGTGCTTCAGAGCTTTATGACGAGGATGTAGTCAGAACTCGTACTAGCTTGGTGTTTTAATAGCATCTACAGCATTGTTTCCTTCCGTTCCAGCAGCTCACACCTTGCAATCCCTGACTTTGATTACACACGAACCAAAGCATCCCCTGCTTATCCTCGTTGCTTACCGGGAGCAACAATGAGAGATGTACAGAGCCCCCCCTTCCTTCAAAATGTTTCACCGCCCTTATTACCAACAATAAATATCATTTACAATCACCCTTTTTGAAAGTAGAATCTGTATCGGAATTCAGCAAAGATCGATTAACTCTCAAGTGGATGTTATCCTTTTTTTTCTGACGCGTCTTTTCGTAAATACATATCTGACATGGTTATTCTTACAAACTCCCCGTTATTCCTACAACGATGACGTAGTTCAAGTTCATGGTATCCACGTCTCCCTATGGGGATAGCCACTAAAAAGGGGTCACGTCATCTTGCCTACCAGAGCCCATTTTTACTTAAGTATTCACCTTGGCTTCGTCAGTTTTGTTCTCCCCCTTTTTTGCTCCTACTCCTTTCTAGGTGGTTTACTTGGGGAAAAAGAACCACAAATACAGTTTTCTGATTAATTCAAAGTTGTGCCCCCCTCACCCTCTTACGCTGTGCAGTCGGTTGCGGCAATCTTTAGAGAATTCATAGCTTACCAAATGATGTGAACCCAAATTAGATCAAAGTGGAAACCAATGACACAGATGAAGGGAAGCAGATATGAACTACAGTAGTAAACAATACACACTGATCTGTTGTTATCATGATTGACTGAGTACAATGTGTACAAACAAAGATAGTGCTTCCAGCAGTTAATAGTATAATCGGCAATGAAATGGCATTGTTTAACCGCTGAACAAGTCATACAGTCATTCTTCTATATCACGACAATGGATTAGCCATTCGATTCTTAAGACACAGGTCCACACATCACCACATTGAAGCATGATAAATTTTCTCAAACATGCCAATGGCTTAATTTTAATTCCTGATATCAGATATATGGATCATCTCAGCTCTTCAATACGATAAATTCTCATCTATAAAATATCGGCATATATCGAACGACCTCCACTCTGCTGACACAGGGAAAAGGCGAGCCGCTGCATATTGACAACACAGTCCCGCGACGCAATCTCGATAAATTTGACGTTCAAACGGGGATTGGCTTTTCCGGGGATTCCTCGTCCTTAGACTCCATCTCTTTTAACCCCTCTGGCAAAGACGTGTCTTCTTCTTCGCCACCAGTTCCCGCAACGAATTCCTCATACGTTGATTTTTCCGGGAATGGTCTCTTTCCTAGAAGGTCGATCATGTCCTCCCTCGTCAATACTTCCTGTTCCAACAGACGCTGGGCAACCTTAAGAGAGTGCAATGAAATCAATAAAGTGGAATTTTCACACGATACAAGGTAATTTAATGGAGCCTTAAATGTGGTCACAGTCACGGTGGCTATAGACAACCGTATAAACTGGGACCACCACAAAACAACATTCAACACCTATACATATCTAAAACATAGAGCATAAAAAGCACGGGCAATTATCAATATTCCTCAAAACCAGCGTTCCAATAATTCCCTTCAGAAAAAAGGGTGAGACCTAGCTCCCAAACTTGCCATGACATAAAAATGAAATGTAAAGTCATTTTAATACTGTTTGAGAAAGCACTTGTTTTGCCAAAAAGATCTGAAATCTACTTGTGGGGATACAGCAAAAGTTACTTCCCAAACGACATCACATCATACTGCCTTGAATTTTAACAAACATTTTCAATAAAGAGTGAATTTCATACCTTAAATTATTTTATATAATTACAATTTAATACGAACAGGCCCCATAAAATATAAAACATGGCTTTGCTATCAACGATTGGAGCATCATGTACAGACATAGGTCTTAAACTTAAAGCGCCGACATATGGTGGCTCGGAAAATGATACGAAACTTAAAATACCTGTCGCTTGCCATACTAAGTGTACGCGTTTAAAATTAGGAAAATGCAGTGACAGGCTTGCTAGAGAGAGGTGAGATACAAACCGCGGACCTTGGCAAGTAATACCGAATCATTTGCCACTGGTTCATGTCGCACCAAGGCGTCTAATACCAGGTACCCACGAAAAGAACTATTCGAGTGGGGGATTTACGATGTAAACTCCTTGGACAAGAGACATACGCGGCTATTAAGCCATGGGGCATTTTGAGACGAAGATGGCTGAAAATTCGTTTAAAATGGTGATGACGATGATGATGTAGATGATAGCTGTATAAGCAAATGCTAGGTTGTAATGACCCTAAGTGATAACCGACGATGTTATAAATTTCCCTAATTCAACAAGATACAGTCATACCATTAAACAAACCAACAGGCTAAGAAGAGCTATTGCCTACATGAGCAGTTAAAATGTGGGTCCCGCTCCGCGACAGGAAAGATCGGTTTGAAAATTACCCTACCTCAAATCAATCATGAGTAGACTACAATTTTCATCAGAACACACTCTACATCCTGTATGCAACGAGTGTATCGCGTTCATAAAAAGTAAGAGCTGTAGAAGTAGCGTGTTACACACTCGGGGTAAAATAAACTAGTTAACGATAACCCAAATATTACGAGTAATAAACACAAATGTCTCCTGATTTTGAGATATTCTTTCATCTTCAATACAACCATTATTACACATCGTTTCTTACAGATAACACTGTTGACTATTACGATTATTTGGCACCATACCCTGGGAGTCTGTGCAATTTGAAAACCCGAAAACTAGCAACTTACAAGACTAGAAGTAAGCTCCAGGTTTCGCTTTGAGCAACCAGCAGTTGATAATATACCACGAAGACTTTCTATACAGAAATTAGGAGAAAGAGCAAAAAGGCGTGTCGTCAACATACCCTTTCGACCTCCTCTTTCCGATCATTGATCAGCTTGTATGTTACTTGATAAGCTCTGTCTATGAGATCTCTAACTTGTTCATCTATGAGCTGAGCAGTTGCTTCGCTGTATGGCTTATCCAGGGTAGGTTCTCCATCCCTTGGTAAGTCAAAAGATACGTTACCCACTTTCTCGTTCATACCGTACGTGACAACCTATGAGTTGGAATGAAACATACGATAAAATTATGATAGTAAGATTGTCACTAAAAGGTGCTAAAATGTAACCGCATGAGACATTAGAGTGCAATTTCCTCTTAAAAGGAGGATGGATCTCCTTGTTTTAATTTATGACCATGACACTACCAGTTCTACGATCAAATCCAAAACGGCTGTACCAAGCTGAGAGCAGTTTCGGATCAAAGAATGATAAACAAACTGATGCTTAAAATACTCTGATGAAGACTGGCTTGACCGGTCGAAATATAAGTCACCACCTATATTTTATACAATTTTGTGCTACTTTTCCGTTTAGACTGATTTCTTGTCTAATGGGAAATCTACAGCCACAATAAAAATATATTTCAAACAGCTAACTCATGGACAGACTCAAAACACTGTGTAGTAAATCCCTGAACAAAATGAAATGGGTCGAAGGAAACATTACTACTGCTACCGGAAGTTACGAAAACGGCGGTAAATACACTATAAAATAAATTTTCAGTTAGCTTTAAATGTGAATATTGTCTTTTGAAAATTATACACTAAAGTGGCAAAGGACAGCTCCGTTATTTTGTTCAATATTGACCGTATAAATACTAGGCTTTCATAAATATTGAAATTGGTATATTCGAAGAAGGATACTATTTAACAATATGAGACTCAATATTTGAGGTTTGAGGTTTGCATCTTTGCATCTTAAAGGAGCAAAGTGTCTCTAACAATACGTTGAGTAGTTTCATGCCTCCTACCTGTAGGGAAGGCAGGTTCAACCAATACATCGCGATCATTTTTATCGCAAAACGTATCGCAACAACAAGCTATTTACAGATCGTGAATTTCTGACCCTATGATCCTTCCCATAAGCGAACTCGTAACCTAATTAAAAGCAAGTGGACAAGCAGATTCCCCTACACTATGAAGCCTCGCTTTTCCGAACAACACATTGGATACACCTCTATTTTCCTCGAGCTCTGATCTAGTGTGCTAACATGAATTGCTTGAAGTAACAATAAGTCTTTGCATCAGCCAAAAATCAAGTGCCGATAACAAAGCACAGATTGATCAAATCCTTTCTTGGACCTCATGTTGTAGCAGGTCTTGTGAGTCTTTCTCCTCTTGCTCCTTCTAAAACGAAGTTAATTTTCTATATCAGTAACAGCAACAGGAGGTACGTAGATCAATTGTCTTGAAAACATCTTTTGCTGCAAAACAGCTTTAGAAATAAAAGGACCCAGGAAAAAAGCCTCCATCCTCAAATCTGATGATCCTGATATAATGTTAACTACAGAGAATCTGCAAAATCTTATTAGCATTTTACCTAGAAGTACTAATTTTGATCCTGATCATTTCAGATCGTACATAAAAACGTTCTTTTTCAGTGGGTTTTAGAAAGGGTTTAATGAAGTATCACCAGATCACATGCGAGCTCCGTTAAAAGATAAGATATTTTGCGGAAATATCCGATGGAAGTGCACGTAATCCCGAAGAAGAGTTATAATCCTCGGATATCTAACGGGAAGTTACTGTTAAGGCTACTGCAAAGCTATGGACCTAAAAATCGCTTCGCTCCCAGGCCCAGATTTCATACGAACATTATGTTCCCGGTGGCATTTTGCCGGGCATCAGTGCCTCAGCCTTTGCCGCTAATTGCACATAAGTGTTTATAATGGGAAAGATCGCTAGATTTGGCTAGAACCCAGAATGAAGATGAGCAATTCCAGTTCAAATTATAGTTTGCTATTGGGTACAAATGGAAGTTGACGACGTCGAGGTGAAGCTACAAACAATACAATAGTTAAGAAAACTAAAGTAAAGAATCATGTTCTTTCAAAAGCAGTTGTCTAACCTGGGCGTATGCACTCTTTGTTATTTTACTCAAGTCATCTTGGGCACCTGTCGTAATGCGACCAAAGAATATCTGCTCCGATACTCTTCCTCCAAGCGTCATACACATGCGATCAAATAGCTGAAAGTGAGACAATGACACTATTATCTAAACAGGCTATAGGGTGATCCAAGTTAAGAAGGTAATGATTGAAACGGCTTAGAACCAAAGACTTCTTACAGAGTAGACCTAAAAACACAAGGGTGATGCATATAAAAAACATGTCTGTGCTCTCGCCACGATCAGTATGGAAATGGGACTGAACATCTAAACAGGGAGGTTTGCTTACTTACATTCAGACGCTTTTATCTGGCTACCACCTTGTAAAGCTAAACCTATTGTCTACTTTTTTATCCGTACGTGTACATATCAGCGTGAGAGATCTTTACAACCTTTGGTCCATAAGATATCTATCAATTCACCGCAAATGGCATAAACAGTCCCTCTTCAGTACGTTGAATGCATTCATTTCATTTAAGAGCCCCCTTGGTTTAAGAAAAGATTGATTATGGTGATGGATTTCCCTCTCAACTCTTATACTTCTCAACGTATAAGAGTTAAACAGTACCTGCTTAAGTAACTGCGCACACCAGTCACTCTTGCCTTTATATCTATCCACGTTCAACGTAACATAGTCAAACAAGGTTCGGCCCTGGCACTGGCAAAACCCATCTAACACGTCAAACGTCATTTGCAGAATCCCTATTTTCAATCACTCTCAAACACAAAGGTATGATACGTGAAATCAATAGAATATATATAGTAGAAGTTGTAGTCACAAGTTTCTTGCAACCTCTAATAAAATGTGAATATCCAATGGGCAGTAGTTGTTGTCATGGATATTGTCACATGGAGCGTGTGGCTGTGTGGTCTAAAAGCTTGCTTTGAAAACCACCTACCCGGGTTCGATTCCAGCGCTGTGAAGCTTTGACAACTTCTCTTTACCATAGTCACGGGCCCACCCAGTCCATGTGAGGGAAATTGGGGAGACGGAAAGTCAAGAAGCCCGTCGGATGGATTGTACCTACGTTTAGACAGCCCAGCCTTGTCACACATGTGTCTCGATGAACATGCTTGAAGAACACGTCAAGGGTCTACTCAGCCACTTTCACTCTAATTCACAGAGTAGGTTGCTCAGTTGATTGAACAGTTGAGCTCTCATACGTCGTACCGACGGGAGGATCCATCAGTTGTTGTCAACCGATGGCCTTAACACTTCATGATTCCGTCTGTAAATAAGCCCCAATTTGGTGTTCCATCCTTCAAGTAGTAGAATGGCTTTTCAAATTCTCATAGTAGTACACAGTCCATGATCTAACAGCTAGCCAGTAACTGGTGAAGAGTAACTGCCACTGTCACTGTCACTGCCACAATGGGATAATACGTTTCACTACGAAAGAAAGCAAATACAAGACATTCTAACTTTTAAATAAATTGAAAACAGACTTTACCTGCTCCGCTGAATACAGATATTGTTCCTTGGGTAAGTATTGCGCATAACCGAGACCTCTACCTCTCGGAATAATAGATACCTAGAGAGCAATAAGATTATAGAGGTCGCATTACATTTTACAAGGAAAAGTAGCACCTGCACTTTCTATACGTTCATATCAATACGCAGCCAGCACACTGCCTCTTAGCCATACTCATCAATAGCGTAGTCGGTGGAAAAAGTTTATGATATTGAAGACATGCCTTGCCCGTTCAGACCACTCTCAGCATACAGACCACTCCCAGTATACAGACCCCTCTCAAGTAGCTCTACTGTTTCATCTCAACGTCGATCTTGAGTGACGAGGTTAACGTGGTGATCGATTATGGCAATTCTTCTTTTCTACATCTTATGTCTACATCAGAATTGGCAACTGAACCTGCAGCGTGCAGTTGAAAAATCAGAAACGTAATAAGTCAAATTGCTGCTCCTTTTGACGTTAATGACTGTTCAACTTTAAGTCACCGGTTCAATTAAACTTCATTGACTAGGGTCTTTCTCTAGATACAGAGGTTAAATAGAGAATCACAAACTAAAAGCAGGCGACATCCAACAACAAACTGCATCAAGTGCGTCATCGAATATCTGCGTCGACGTGGGCAAATCAACAACCAAATCACACGATGCTTAGTTCTTCATGAAACTATAGTAATGATGCAGCATATCTAACTATGATCACTCTCTTCCATCAACAATAAAACTTGATTATTACTTTAGAAATTACAGTCGTTCACATTTACAAGATGTGCTAAGGATACTGTTCGCAGGTGCGTTTTTTAATCGTCGGTGACCATTTCTGGATACCACCCGCTTTCTTTCGCATGCTGAAATTAGCTGTCGGGGAACGTGTAAAGCCATTAACAGGGCACAAAAGGATAGAAAGTACGCAAGTCCAGTGTTATACATTAAAGCATATATGTAAATGCTTACCTTCAGCACAGGATCCGCATGCTCTAAATACCATCCCGTCACAGCGTGCCCTGCTTCATGGTAAGCTACTGTTTTCTTTTCCTCAGGTTGTAGAACTTGTGTTTTCTTCTCAAGACCTTAAGAAAGAAGACATGTAGCATTAAACATTTAAGTAGAGGGTCCTTAAATAACAAGCAACGAGATGTGAGTAATCAATGAAAGAGTTGAAACATAAATACCGTAAATAGTACCGAACCGAAGTCGATACTGGGTGTCGATAATAATGGACGCCTA
Source organism: Carybdea cf. marsupialis auct. non (Linnaeus, 1758) (assembly GCA_010016065.2). Classification (NCBI taxonomy): domain Eukaryota; kingdom Metazoa; phylum Cnidaria; class Cubozoa; order Carybdeida; family Carybdeidae; genus Carybdea; species Carybdea cf. marsupialis auct. non (Linnaeus, 1758). Next base: position 8,474 of record JAAAKL020001040.1, on the reverse strand, counting down.
TATAAGACACATGGAACACGTGAACCGACTAAATAAACTGGCAAGTATTATAAAAACATACATATAATATACTTAAAAATTTATTTGTAGTACAACACTTTCAAAATTACGTTAAAAAAGTGATTTATATTTGCTAAACGTTTTCGCCAGACACTAATCACAGAAACTGCCTGGAGTGAAGGAAGGAATCTTTCGCACATTTCTAACACGTTAGTAAAAACAACACGGAAGTTGAACATAAATCCCTTTTGCGGACAAAACACAGGCCTACTTGTGTACAGATTTCGGTCTGACAGTGAAGAGGCTGTAGTACAAAACCGTGTTACAAGTTTCTCCCGTTATCAGCAAACGCAAAGAAATGTCAAAAATTATACACAGGTATAAGATGCGTCCGTATGGCCTACAACCGACTATCATATCGGCAAACATTTCATTAACAACCAGACAAGCGTTGACGGTAACAGTGAGAATTCCTTTACAGCGTGAGAAATGTCGCGTTTCCTGCCCATCTTGCCACTCTGAAAGCTGCATTGATAAAAAAGCATGTGCTTCGTCGGAAAAGATAACTTCTTTATAATTTACGAACTTCCCAATAACAAATAACGAGTTGTCGATACTGTGTCACTCATTTACGTTCCATTTTATACAACGTGTTATTATTCTCTCTTATACTATAAAATTCTTAGCGCCAGAGTTGTCTGCCTTCACTTCAAATGGCTGTTGTAGCCAGTACATGTAAAAGACTTTTTAGCATATAAAAGTCATTACTCAACATTTTTATTTACATACCTGAAGACCTAAATAGTTTACAAAATAAATCACTTTCATAGATACATTAACTAACAATTCAACAAGCTTACATTGACATATCTTGTGTGTCTGGAATTTCACCCTTTAGCAAGAGACGTGGAAACAACTTCACATGACCTTAGTAGCACGCGGGGAAGTAATAAAGCCGGGGCGTGACGGCCAGTCATTTCCACCATCTCTGTTCATATTACGCATTTTTATCCATTTGCAATTACTCTGTCCACAGCACTACCTTTTTTAAATTTTATATAAAACCGCTCTTCTGTCGAAGATGCGTAAAAGTACGCAGTAATGTAAGGTATACATCTACTATTGTCTGTCAACATTGTTTATCAATTACAGTTCCCATAAACAAACGTACCACCAATAACCCTCTCAATTGCTTGCTCAAAATGCTTCAAGTCAATCTTCGTTGCAAGATGTCGTGCTGCAATTAAAGCTGCCTCATTGCAAACATTTGCAATGTCTGCACCTGATGAACGAAAACAGATGGATACTTTTTATCAGCAACAGTTGGCATCAACCAAGGCATGGCAAACACAACTACCGTTCTCAGTGAAAATGTCAAGTAAGGGGATTCTTTATACATCATAACAAGGGCGCAGATAGCTGTAAGAATGTTTGGGGGGCAAAAGAATTAAACGTGGCCAATTTGACATTTTTGGGCTGAAAAATTGGGGGAATAAAGCAGCTGTTGTTCCCCAAAGCTGAAAATTGCGGGGCGCGAGTCACCCCTGTTCCCTCCTCAAAATATACGCCCATGCATTATACTGATACCATAATTACGATAGAGATCAAAAATCTTTAGGGAAAGAAGAAAGATTTTAGTAAGGTATTTTTTTGTGCGCGGACCTTTTTAAAGGCATTATAATCCACCATAGAGCGACACAAAAGAATCAACTATGACAAAGCAAATGGAAACAACAAAATTAAGATAGTTTTAATTCTCCTTTAGTTGTGTGAGTAATTAAGTCAAAGGGAATTATTAAAGTTACATTTCCTTCGCGACCAATTACTATTGTAGAAAATATTTCAGTTCTGTTACCACGCGGTTCACAAGATGCCGTGACATATACCTTACCAGTCGGGATCGTAAGCTACAAGATGTAGGATGGCCTCGTTAGGCTCCTACACAGTCGTACCTTCAAGCTCGATAACACATTACTAGAAGCATTGCATTGTACCCTTGGCAAAAGACACTTCAGTCCTACATTCGCATAGAGCCTTAATTTGATATTAACCACTAACTGTATGCTGCTAACTATTAATGATAGAGAAAACCTGGTAAGAAATTGATGAAAAGATGAATACCTGTAAAACCAGGCGTTAATGCCGACATTTTCCTGGCAAGTTGATCCAGTTCCAAGTCTGTTTTGAGGTTCTTTAAATGAACTTTAAAAATGGAGCACCTGGAAACGTAAATATTTTGAGGTGAAACTAAGTCAAACGTCTTTACTAAACTCTTACCTCCACTCTTCGAACTTTATTGCCAGTCAGAAATACATGTAAGGAAGTTGCTAATAAAACACAATAAATGGAGACTGCGATTGTGGGAAAATGGTGTCTTCACTCTAAATCCCGATAAAATTTAGTTAAGAGAATTTTTCATACAAGTGCATGCATCCTTAGTGGGCTAACTTCCGATGCGTTTGGCAGTAATGAAGATAGATATACGTCCCTAAATTTCTGTTCAGTTACGTTCATACACACATTACAATGCGTTTACGTATAGAATCATAACATATACTACATGTTTTACCTTGAATCATGGTAACGGTAACATTTATGCCTTTTACATGCTTTGTTAAATGCCTTGATCGTTTGCTGCCTGCATATTACACTGTCTTCTTTTCATAGTTCTCCTCCACAGAATATATTTAAAACCATGCCAACGTATTGGGAAATGGTTTGGCTATGATATGATAAGAAATTACATGCTGTGAAGTACAAGATGTAATTAGCGTGACTCTAGCACAAAAGCAAAAAGCGTATCTGTCAAACGGCGATTGTCCTTCTTACCTTCCTTTGATGTCTGGAGGTGGTAAATGGATCTGTCGATCAAATCTTCCTGGTCTTAATAAAGCAGGGTCCAGAACGTCGGGTCGATTTGTTCCAGCAAGGACAACCACATTGGTGGTTGAACTGAAACCTGAATAATAGAATAAACACAATGTTCCTCTCATAATGAAGTACTCTCTTGCAATATTAAGGCTTGTGAAGTACTAGAGCTGCATGTTACACACACCAGCAGCATGGCCGACATGTCACGATGATTGATTCGTCATTATTATCTGTGCTAGATATTCTCTCTTAACATGGTTCACAGCCCCCTCCCCCTGCAGAGCCCCTGGGTCAATTAAAAATTGATTACTTCACCTTTCTTAGGTACGTATGACACATGTAGTATCCAGTAGTTTTTCTTCCAAATCAGCAGTGATGCCATAAGCCAAAACATCTTCACAGATTCTTCTAAATTCAAATTGTTGCTGATGTATGCCCAAATGTAAGTAATCACTACAAACATTTCAGGATCTGATGGCAATCTCAAATATTTTAAACTATAATTTCTATTTTGTAACACGTTAAAGTTATTAAACTAAATTAGAATCTCAAATAAAATTATGCCTATCAAAATAAATAAAAAATGATTCTTAAACACAGTACATACCATCCATTTCCACGAGTAGCTGATTGAGAGTATTCTCCCGCTCATCGTGGCCTCCAAAAGCACCAGTTCGTCCTCTAGCTCTACCAACTGCATCAATTTCATCAATGAAGATGATGCAAGGTGCATTCTTTCGTGCTGTACTAAACATATCTCTTACACGTGCTGGACCAACACCAACGAACATTTCAAGAAACTCAGATCCAGACACTGACAGGAAAGGAACACCTGCCTCCCCTGCAGTTGCCTTTGCAAGAAGAGTCTTACCAGTCCCTGGAGGTCCTGATAAAACTGCACCCTAAGGGAATAAATATGTTGCAAAAAATTAAAGAACCACAGCTACCAAAAGGATTGAATAAATGATACCAAGGAAAGCTTCACTTGTTATAGAGAAGAGAGGCTTTGATAATATCAAGTTTGAAGAGATTCTAGCGACAAATGAAACTGTAACCACAGGGACATGAACCCAGGACCCACGCATTTATGGCGTGCTACTCTACCAACTGAGCTATGGCGACAGCTACTAGAGGAAAGTGAACTATGCTATCACATGGTCACCATAGTTCATTTGGTAGACCAGCACGCCGCCAATGTATGAATCCCTAGTTCAAATTTGGTGGTGACATTTTTATTTCTCTCTAGAATCTCAAGTAAACAAAAGTTTCTTTATACCAATGTCCTCAAATGCTTTAACATGTGATGCTATTGTGCTCTGTGAGTAAAAACCGACTTCCATTTACACAACAACACTATAGAACAGATCATCCTTATTTAAAAATAATTGGGAAATAGCAGACTGTTTAGCCTACAAAGTTCACTTAATGACACCTGTTACATCATGCCATGTTGGATATCATTATAAAAGGTATGTTTCTCTAATCATGAGTGAAAGCACTACATGGAAGGTAAAGGATCACCTTAAACTTTGTCTCGTGGTGAATGAAAACATTACCTTAAAAATTCTCTATCGTATTGAAAAAAGTGGAAGGCTCATCATTAATTTTTATTTTTCAATATCTTTCAGGGCACTGCACAACAGCACCATGCACTCCTAATGTGTGCTTACACTCCCATTGTTCTGCTATATTTGGCGTTCCAACTGCTCGTCTGGTCCAACTAAAACTGGTATTTTTGACACTTTAAAGACCAATTGTTAAGTTGACTATTCTGTAACTTACTTTTGAGTGACTGAGGTAAGCCTAAAAAATATTACTGCTATTAGATTGCTTCTTCTTAGTCTTTAATCATAGAGTCTGTAATATCACAGAGGTGCAATGGTACCTTGTGTCATTCTATATACAAAATCCTAATCTAGTTTAAAAACCATTGAATGCTTAACCATTTCTCTCTGTTCAAACTCATCAATGAAACACCACATTATCAGTATAGGTCTTGAAACCATTTCCATAAGGAAAAATCAGAAACGTAAGGAATGACATTTCTAGTTATTCACAGATGACCGTTCGCCATAAGTAAGTAAGTTATATTTCCTTGTCCCAGATAAGATCAGATCTTGAATGTCTCCTTTAGCAATTTCAACATCAGGCATTTATTACCTGTGCCTCAGTATTGGCATAGGCAGATCTATAAAATCAATAACATTTCATTAATTACCTTAGGAATTTTTGCTCCAAGTTCTAGATACTTATTAGGGTTCTTTAAGAAGTTCACAAATTCCATGATTTCAATCTTTGCTTCCTCACAACCAGCAACATCCCTGGAAATGTAAATAGGGTAAAAGGGATATGATACAGGGGTAAAGTTGGAGCAGTTCATAGAACAGCTGAAATGATTAATAACCTCTATCCAGAAGCACAACCTTCATGTTCATGATACCTAGCAATCATCATTACATTTAATATTACGATTATAATCACCTTAGTCCTGGCCTTTGTCATTATTCTTATAAAATACAATCTCCTTTAGTTTCTTAGATTAAAAGGTAAACACAAAGTCAAGAGGATGTTAACATAGAAATTTATATCACAGGCATCATCACATTTATACCTGTTTTGTACTGTAACATTAGTACTGTTGTGAAGACGATAGATTCAATATCTAAGACTACTGGATAAACCAAACTGTGGTGTACATTTTCCACAGCATTTCTTAATGAGAACAAGCTCTACTAATTACATTCCATGAACAGTTCATCCGAATACTGAACTACAACTCTCTTCAACAGGCTTTTATACAATACAAACAATACAGACTAATTTGCATAATTATATCTTCATAACAACTGCTACTACTAGCTTAAATGACTTCTGTAACATCAATGTGATTGTCTATTGCTTAGTTCATTAGCCTGACAGCCATCCTGACATTCATTAATAGTGATACCATCATTATTACTGTCGGCTGTCATCTCTCCAATAACACAAGATTTTGATTGAGCATCTCACTTTAAGTGCCACTTTTATTAGCACCCCTCTTTATTTTTTAATCAGCGCCTCCTTTTTCAATGCCATATTTAATAGGCACCCTCTAAGGTACCTAGTTGTTTAACTTTCTGTACCAACACAGACACCTATTCAGATTCACTTGGAAAAGGGGGCTCTCTTTGAACCAAAACAATAGACTGATATTTATGTAAATGATGCCAAGATGAGTTAATTCATTGCTTGAAAGAAAAACAACAGCCATGTGCAATGGGAAAAGATTTACCAAAAGTGCAAAATTGCAGACTCATAAAAAGTTTGTAGAGATTTAACTTCTACTTCAGATATCAAAGGTGTAAAGGATACCAACCATACTGAAGGAGGATAGGAACCTATACAATATTATGTAGAAATCCAGGCTGACCAAACATCTCAATATTGGTGTAATAATTTCTTCACTTTTTCACACAATGGAAACTTTTGTTTATAAAAACATCAGTATTTATACCAAGCACCTCTCTAACTTTAGGCCTCTCCTGGAAATAAGTTCTCTTGATAAAAGATCTAGGTGCTTAACAGAGCATATACAGTAGGGTATTTATACTAAAACGAAATACTGAGTTATCATCAGTATGATATTTCCAATTACCATTGCATTACTTGTGATACACTAACTATGAACTAATGTAACATCAAACTATGGGGAACAAAAAGGATAATGGTCACCTACCTAAAACGAACTTTAATTCCTGTTTCTTTGTTGAAGAACTTGGCAGTAGTTTGTCCTACACCAAATATTCCCTAAAATCAAAATATCCATGGAAATGAAAGAAGCTAAATTTTAGTCCTGAAGGCCTAAAAGGAAATTTGTGGACTCATCACCGTTTAAATAAAATTTAAGTTTAGAGAGTGGGTCATATGTAAGTGATGCATCCAGCTCTAAATAATTCCAGCTTGTGGGGTAACAACTCAGTGAGGAAGGGACAGATGGAGGGACGAAGGGAGTGAGAAAGGGACAGATGGAGGGATGAAGGGAGTGAGAAAGGGACAGATGGAGGGATGAAGGGAGTGAGAAAGGGACAGATGGAGGGGGACGGGAATGAGAAAGGGACATATGGAGGAAGGAAGGAAGTGAGAAAGGGAGTGAGAAAGAGGCAGATGGAGGGAGAAAGGGGGTGAGAAAGGAACTGATGGAGGGAAGAAGGGAGTGAGGAGAGGAGTGTAGGAGGACAAGAGAAGGTAAAGATCTGATAGAGGGGAGCAGAATTTGAAAAGGAGGAAATGTGCAGGTGAAGGTGAAAGTAAAGTGGGGGAGGGCGTTCAGTGAGTGAGTAAGTGAGTAAGTAAACTAAAAAGTGGTTATAATGAAGTACCAAGCCTATATAATATGCCAAGCCTACATAATGGTGCTTCAATTATGGTATAATTAACATAAATTACTTAGCACAACATAAACATTCAGACTGCAGTCAACTGGTTTCAAACCTCACCCCTTGGCCTCTAGCTCCACTTGAAAGTCTCCTACTGAAGTAGATAAGTGAACCAATGATCAGCAAGGTTGGTGTTAACTTCAGAAATTCTTTAAGCCATTCTGATTCCTGTACATAAACAACTGGAACAAACTGTGATGGTTCTATTCCTAGATCCCTCTGCACTTGCTCCAAGTTTCTTTCCAGGTTTTCAATACTGCCAACGTTGAAGGATAGGCGACTTTGCTAAAAGTAGTCGTAATAAGGTTTACAGGTGATAATGGAGTGGAATTTGCAATGAGAAAAACTTAACTAAACTGAATAATGACATATATGATAGAATTTAGTTACATATTTAGTTATATGTATATATTTACAAAATGAGGAGTCATCATATTATTCACTCATCAAAAAGGCTTTTGTTTGCAAAATTTCCTTTCATTAGAAGGCCTATTAGTAAATAAGGCATTACAACAAGAAGCATTAAATATTGAAAGAGGAAGATATATATTAGATTTATATATATATATATATATATATATATGTATATATATTTATATATATATATATGTAAGGAAAGAAGAAGTATTGTACCAAACTGGAAAGCTATATATTATCATCACAGTAATCATGTTTATAGCTAATTCAGTAAAATGTTAACAATGTACTATAATAAAACTATACATGTATGTATAAATAACAACTATGTATATATACATACATAATGAAAACCAAGAAACAGCTCTAGCTAAAATCAGTCAAAAACACATATTAAGAAGTAAACCAATTCAAGCTTTAGTGAAAGTTTTCACATTGCAATTCCTTCTCTAAGCTAGTTAACTAGACTCCTACACCATGCTTTTAACTACGTGAGTGGTTATACCAGAATGAAGGGTTCTGGGGGCTTCCAGCCCCTCCATACACTGCTGTGAGGCAACTAACACTTTGAGAATAACAAACACTCATGGAAACCCTATGCCAACATTTGTTTCACCTAGATTTCTAAGATTTTTACTAGAAGTTAGGTACCAGACTCTATGTAATACTCTCTTCAACATAGGAATTCCAGTACAACTATTTTCTTTGTTTCTTATATTACTAAGGAGAGATCTGAAAAATTCATTTGTTTAGATCAATTGAATAAATTTT
>JAAAKL020001039.1:0-26649 GCA_010016065.2 Carybdea cf. marsupialis auct. non (Linnaeus, 1758) | reverse complement strand
GTGAAAGATGAGCGAACTTCAAAAAGCAATAACGATTCCGAGATTTCTATGATATCGATGGTTAGTAGATTGATCCAATGTTTTGGAATTTCCGCTGCTTCAGATGAATGCATATATTGTGTGTCATACTATCAATGTTTATTTGAAATATTCAACAAAGATAGGGTATGTAACAAGACGAGAAAGCATTCGCCTCCTAAGTCAGAAAGAGAAAGGAGATCGTGGACTGAATTTACTGAATATGGATTGACTCCAAAGAGTTTTATGGAACCGAAAATTTTGGCCCTGCCAATGTTCGAAAAGTTTGCTCGTTGTTGGTCGGAGTTCCCGTTATTACATCTTTCGGAGAGGTGTTCTTGTTCTATAACATACTATCAATTGCTGGTGGAAATGTTTAACAAAGGCAGGGGATGTAAAACGTCAGGTGGGTCTTCTTGGAGTACCAACGATAAAGCGGAAAGGGAAGATATAAGTGAGAGTCAGGTGGCATTACATTCTCGTCTGAAGAGTACCATATATTGCTGGTCAGATTCTGCTTTGTCTGGTTCTCGACATTGCCACACGTGTCTGTCTCTTTTCCAGTACAGATTCGAGATCTTTACTAAAGGTAGAGGGTGTAGGAATGCAGGTGGTGCTTGCTGGATCTATCCAGTTATAAAGGAGAATGAAGGTAGCATCCATAGCACTAGAGCTATTGCTAATCAAGATAGAAATGATAGCTATACTACTAATGTCAAGAGGAGACACTCCTCGTTTAGTGCAACCTTCGTAATAGAGAAGTACTGGACGGATTCCCCATCTAGTCTTTCGTTCAAGCTTTATTTCTGCATGTTTCGTATTCGATTTCTGTATGAATTGTTTCATAAGCGCAGAGGATGCAAGAAATCAGGTGGGGTGACTTGGTTAAGTCGTGCGCAAAGGGTAGAATTTGGTCATGAAGACCATTCCTTCAAGTTGGAACGCAGGGCTCGTTCCGGAAAAGCGAATGTCAAATCGTCCGTCCATACTGATGTTTGTTCTGCAGCTAGATATGTGACGTATAGATCAGCAATGAAGCTGGTTGGTCCTCCTTCTCCAACGACTGATTTCTCTAGAAGATCGAATGCTTCCAACAGCCGTAGCAGAACGAAAAAAGACGACAGTAGCGTTTCATACAGCATAGATCTTGTGCCGAGTTACACAGAGAAAGTAACCCTAGAATACACGGCCAGTGGAGAAACCGTTGCTATTGTTGATACACTTGAAAAATATCACCACATGGAGATCACCCTTGACATAGATACATCAGAGACGCCTTCAACATCAGAGATAACAAAGTCTGCAATATATGTTTTAGTTCAACCATCAACTGACGGCCTCATCAGTAAATTACATGAAGCAAAGTCGATTATCACGACAAGGCATTCAGAGCTTAGAAACCCTGCTAAAGTTCTTTCGGCCTCGGAATCTTCTAAACACTCTGTTTCTAAAGAAATAGGTAGCACTGTCTTCGATCTTACATTTCGAGATATTGGAAAACTTAATTTTCATGTTTGCCAAAAGAAGTGGCACTATGGAAAAAGAGCTCTGCCGTTATGCATCTGGAAAGTTTTCACTACAGGTATGAACTGTCTCTATTTTATAGATTTTTAGACATGTTTACAGTCACTTACTATTTCAAATTCTACTTTCTTAACTCAAGATCAGTAAGTGTGCTTTGCAATCACGGTTAAGATTTTAACGGGTTTGTTTTCTTAGGTACAACGTTGGGAACATCTGCCTATTATATCGTCGAAATTTTAAGACCTCGTGCTTTCCTTGTCATCGAGAAGGGATAAATGTGTTGCCCGTTATGGAAACTCCACCGTTTATTCACTGCCTTAAAGTAGATTCTAGCTCGTTAAATAGTCGTACAGACACTTATGACCCTTTCTCGATCCAATAATGGGTTCCACATGGCATTTTATTTTTTCCATGCGAAATGTAGAAGGTCGTAAATGTGATGCGTACATTAGATGATGCAGCTCTGAGGCTGTTGTACAATGAAGCGATTGGCTGTTGATGTTGTGGTACTGGAAGTATACTCGGCAATAGGGTATTAAATGCGGTGATCATACCCCATGTGACCGTGGGAAGATATCTTTTGTAACGGTGCAGGAATCTGCCTAGGTTCAAGACGACTGTATCTATCACCAAATTGGTTGCAGTGGTCCAAACTGGTCAAGTTCCCTTGTAATTTGCTGTGCATGGATGTTTATAGACTGTTTTCTTACTTCACGAAGAGGCCTGTGCTATATACCAAACCGTCCTTCCTATATAAGTAGATGACTGCAGGTAATGCTGGTGAAAGATGATCGAAACATCTGTTGATGTAAAGAAATTATGCCCACCTCGACTATAAATAGCATCTTTTACACCTCCCCGGCTGGCACTCCAAGGACACTCAGCATATGAGCACCCATCGCTGACTGAGACTGCACCGACGGACATTTTCCGAATTGCACATTAAGGGGCTCTTCATTTCTGTAAGGAACACTACCAAATCCGGGCAGTTCCCCGACGTTCATTTCCCAACGCTGATTCTTAACAAATTATGCACTGACCTATATTTTTCAGACGAAATTATCCAAATTCAGACTTCTCGACTTGCACTGAAGATTATAGTGAAAGGTGTGTTTTGTTCTATTCATTCCAGTATCAGGAGGAGCATAGGATAGAGTAAAGAATGCGAGCCCTCTGCCACTTTTCCCCAGTCCCTTTCACATTTCTCTTATGTTCTAAACTGGAATTAATGGTTAGAAAAGCAAACAGTGCAAAAGAAAACACCATTCTACATGGAGACACATACTCGGAAATCAATAAAGGGGTAAATTGTAGGGATAAAGTAGGGACTATTTCGTAGATCCTTAGGGCGTAGTCGAAAGAAAGGAAGTGATAAGTTCACTTCTTGTCACTTTATCTCGTCTTAGAGTTGCTGAAATGTAGAAAAATGAATGGAATCCTGATACAACTAGCTTTTACATGGACGGTTGGCAGTCGCCCCTACGCCCATCTATCTCTCCTGTGGGCCAACTTTAAGATAAGATAGTGCTAGTCGTAGGGGATCGTTCATTGATTATGTCGTCAAAAATTTTTTAAGAACAGTAGACCAATGAATCCTCCTCATGTTGACATCACAAATTATGGCACATATCTTGTTCAAGTGTGTAATTTTTACTCGCTTTTACAACATGTAATTGTTTACTATTATTCGTACTTCAAAGGTGATGTAATCAATGGTGACGTTATCCTACTGCTGATCGGAACGTTGGTCCTGGCTATTATAGCCCGCTATATTGTCATGGCGTAAGTAATAAACAAGTTGACTAATCGATGCAGGTAGATGATAGTGCCTTAAATACGCATCTTTTGGATTCTAAAGCTTCTTTTTAAGCCCATTACTGAAAGTCATCCACTCCAATATTAATAAAGCACATTACTGATGCGTTTGTGAGTTATGTATTGAGCTTGTTTCAAAGATACGTAATGAAAGTATTTTGTTATCATTTCTATATATCTCTTTTATGATAGTAAAGATTCCATCTCTGTCGATTGTCCTTTTTTCTTGTAACGACCAATGCCAGTATTGAGCTCTTTAGAGTATCTCGTGTGAGATTCAAAATTACTCTTGATGGAGTAATCCCGTTAAATGAAAGCAGTAAATTTATGCAGCAGGCTGCCCCTAAAGCGACGACATAAACAGGATATCTTCGGGTTTTGCTGTCATCCTTTTTTCTCTTTGTCATCAACATGATTTACTAGGAATTGTGGAAGCAATCCGTTATATTAAGCTAGAGATGGCCTTCTTGCGAAGGTGTAATATCGTGCTTTCCTGTTTTAATTTGTGGTAAGAATATGGAGTTTTTTTTATACAGCACATCTTTATTTTTACGAACGGCCTTAAACTCAAATACAGAACCAACTGTTCGGACAAGCCGAAAATTCGGATAATCGAGGATGATAAAAGACTACATACCAAAGGAATAATATTTAGTTACTTGGTTTTCCCTTTGCGTCTCCGCATTTGACATTAAAATGGCAGGAACACGTTTTGCAAAGACAATTTCTCTAGAATAACGTAACACAAGTTTATCTTATCATATCATATCGTGGTTTCCTGTAGGTCATCATATAGATTACAGTCCAGTTGACACTAGTGCCTTTGCGTTGCAAATCGACTTGTTCTGCTGAAAGACTCTTTTTGTTATATTTTTTTTTAAACTCTTGTTTCTAACATTTGCCCAGCGGTGCTCGGATAAATGTGGTTCGGATAAACGAGGATGCGCTGTAATTTGAAATATCTGTATATAACGTTTCTCGTTCACATGTTCCCTATGAGCCACGAATCCATGCGTTCATAGATCACTATGATGTCTCTAATAGAGAAAGTCATCGTCTTGTTTGATACGTATTTTGCCTCTTTTGATACGTATTTTGTCTCTTTTGATACGTATTTTGCCTCGTTTGATACGTATTTTGCCTCGTTTGATAGGTTTTCGTGGCTTGGTAAATCAGACTTGCCGATACAAGGAGACCATGTTTTGCAGCAAGTAGAGGAAAGTACAACGTCGGTATGTTTTTCGCCGGACGTTCTCAGAGAAGAAGCTTTTTCTGATTGGAATAACAAAAGTACAAAAAAGAAGCCTCGTATTCAGTTCTTGCCTCGGATGGATTCTGATTTAAGTGGTTTTACACCAACACGAAGAATTCGGGAAATAGAGATAGAAACTATCGGTGCCATCGTTGACATCCCTCGTTCAATGACAGAGGACTATTCATGCGATATCACTTTTCCATGTAAGGAATATCCTGATTTAAGGTTTTAGTTGACACTGAGAACAAGGTACCTTTTGTAGGTTTGTCATTGTTGCCCACTATTTTGGGACCAGATTTTTCTAATATTTACGATGCCATTGACCAGACAGGTCGGGAGAAAACCGGCCAGTTTTTAACGTAACCTTAGCTTGTATTTGACTTTGTATTGGTCTGATTTGATCAGACCTATTCATTTTGTAGACTCTTTATATGATATATACAAACAACTTGTGCATAGCACAAATGAACATAACTAGAAACTTAAAAAGTTTTTTAAACTAAGTCCGCAAATGTAGAGGATGTTTAGGCCCTCCGAGGCTATGATGATACTTACGCTTATAAAGTTGTCGTAGTGCAATAATGAAAAAGACGGGGTAGTGTATAGCCTGTACGCCACAATAAAATTTGACCTATCTGTTCTAAAGTAGGGCGGTGCTCTATGTTGCCAGAAAAGGTGACCTGTGCTTTTAAAATTTTTGATCCCTCGCTCTTGTTTAATCTATGGTTGATTTTTAAGTTTCACTTATTGGGTACTGACTTCACATTGTAAAAAAGAGAAAAAAAGTATTTTGGCTTTTCGAACGTCACATATGTTTATTTTAACGTTTCGAGATTATTATTGTACTATTTTATTATTGGAAAAGTACGTTGATGAAGTCTTTACTATTATTGAAAGGGAACGTCTACAAGTCGTTTTCAAACAAATAGACAAATAACCTGCAACCCAACATCGAAGTGTCACTATTTAGGTAGCAGGATGTGGAACACTAACTTTCTTAGGTGTTTTGAAAAAGAACACAAGATAGTAGCATTTCGGCCAGTATCTACAGTAAGTCAAAAAAGCACGGACGAATACCTAATCTATACGTCACACTACCCAATCTATACGTCACACTACCGACTCGCAGTAAGCACCTGAAAGACGTTCTACTAGGGAATGTGTACCAAGAGGATGTTAACTGACCCTTAAGAAGAACGTTGTCGCAGCGAGAAGAAGCTGAGGAGCCTCTAAAATTCATTTAACTTCCTTGTGTCAGGAATACCGGCAAAGCCGTGACAAGAAGTTTCCAACAACACACGATCCATTACTCTTTTTTTAGAGCTTCCGCCCTCTGCGAAACGATGTCTTACCCAACTGACCTCACTGCACCGGCAGATAAGGACAATAGTTTCTACCAACTCTGCTACCAACAAGAATTGACCTGCATCCGAAATGGATGGATCCTAGTGTTCTTTAGGCCAGAGAGAAAAAGAAAACGGAAGAGCCGTTGAAAAATCAGGCAGAATAGGTCACGAGATCGCTGAGCACTGCTGGTCAGAGGGCCACTATTTTAACTGGAGAAGCAATAAACGCCGCGAGAGAGAAGTAAACATAACATCGAGGATAGTAAAAGAAACTATACCCACCCTACAACACTGCAACCACATCAACACCATTTCCTACCCAAAATGACATATGTCTACCAGCATGAGCAAAAGGAACATAACAAAGTAGAAAATCGGCAAAGAGGGTCAGATGAAATGGGATTACCACTACCGACTTCCGCATTTCCAAGTATAAGTAGCTGCGCTACAACAGCTTAATAGCCTAATGATGAAAAATGTACCTCTCAAAATGTACCTAGTAAAAATTTAAAGTTTCTACCTTCCATGGAACCCGCTGAGTCGATGGAAGTCAGTATTTTAGGACTATTAGCTTGATTCACATACTTTGACTTCCCCTCCTTATGTCAGTTGCAGACCAAAAATTCACAGATTTAAACTCCCCGTTTGGCAGTATCCTCCGTTCATGATGCATTGAAGAGTACGCATGATCTACAGGAAGCTTGTTGTTGCGCTGCCTAGTTTCTCTTACTTTAAAACCTGACAGCATACAAGCCCTTCAGCTTCTCACGCATCATCATTGACTATTTGATAAGACGTTTGATGTCTGTGCTGTTCTTGCATGGTAATCTTAAGTGGATGAGTGCAGAGTTCTGCTTATTACATTGTAATTATTTAGGATGAAGGCTGCTCATTCCTGCCCTTACATTTACTTGAAAGAGAGACGGGGAACTTTGTGCTCTGAAACGGCTCACTATGTTTACATTTGAGAGAAAACACTTCTTGAGTTGTGTTGTAATAAGTTTGTAGCCATTTTGGGGGGATGTTTTGTGATTGTGCAAAGTATATGGACGGTTAAAAGATGAACTGTGTTTCGCTCCAACATATGCAGTTAGGGGGGCATATCTGTGCGAGTTGGTGTGGCAAGAGTTGTAGAACACTCTTCCTGGTCACAATATAGATCCAGCTTTCTGACAATAATAAACTAGTATATGAAGGTGGTATACCCCTTACGTTTTTACTATATGCGTGTCGTGTCCGCTTTTGCTACACCGATCTACCCCCTTCAAAGGATTACTTATGTAATGTAGTAGGTACGTGTGACGTCATAATCGTATGGAAGCCGCATGTTCGACAATGCATTGCACTCACTGCATTCTCCATGTGGGTGAAGTTTGTCATTCGAATTTTTAGAACGATATCTTGAAGGCACATCAAGATTTCCCCTTTCGAAGTTCGAAACATTCCTGTCAAACCTTGTTATTTATACTTCGTTCATAATCTATCCACTGAAGAAGATTATCAATGTTTTCCATTGTCAATCTTTTGTAAATTTAAAGGTTACTCATATTTGGGATGAATCCTGAGTGCAATCCTTTGTATACGAGTGTTTGATATTTGGGTTACCACTTTCATTTGAAATAACGGTTTCTTTGAGAACAGAGTATTTTGACGTCGTCATTTTAGTGCTCCGGGAATTAAACTTCCACATCAATAACAAATAAAAATAGAACACAAATATTCCGGACATTAAAAATTTTGTAAATTGATTATGGCGCTTTTGGACAGAGTTCTCAACAAATTGCGACGGGGATTAAAGCTTCTGACATTTCTTTGGTTTTAGAAAAATCAAGAGATTGGACATAACCGTTTTCGCATAATGTCATTTTGGGAAAGACCAGATTTTTTCTTGTACGTAGTACATTACAGGGCCGTCCTCTTCACCGATCAATATCTACACTTAGTAGGAAGCCTCACTGTAAATATCTGTTTGTGAAGAATTACTTCAGTTTATTTATCATTGCTTGATTAGAAAATGTAGAACCCAATGCCTAGAAGAATTTTATCATAGACTCTACACATTGTGTTCCGATGGTGTAAATCGACGTCACCAATGTGCAATTTTCACATTGGGGATCCGTTACTTAATGTAAGTTGCTAAAAATACCCTTTTGTTTATTTTGGTCAGTTTTGGCTTTGTAAAATGTGAGGGGTGGACACGTACCAGCAATGTTTGTAAATAGCTTGGGTATATTTGAGTAGGTGTCAGAAAGATTCTAAGGGTATTCTCTGGACACGTGTATGTTTATTTAACGTTAAGAAATGTTGTTAATTGATCTGTAGCGCTGTGCTACGTTAAAGAGCTTTTAAAGCAGCACTGTAAAAGTATAAAGTTGGAATACTACTGAGATGATACACGAAAAAACACACAAGATTTTGCGTACATTTGTTTTGTATAAAACCACAACTCTTACAAAGACGTCTATAAAATGAGTAAGAACGTAAAGAAATTATTACGAAAGGTGATTTTTCAAAGTTTGTATTTGGTCGTGTGCGCGTTCCATAGTGCAGATATGGGGTGGCTATAGTGAGCTTAGGAAGATGCATAATGTTATTTGAGTGAAATTTATGATTAAGTATGAATCTTAGTATAAAATTGCGTAGTGCGTACAAATAGGACTTTAACGTTGGAAGGGCGGCTGTGCCCCAAATGTCTTTTATTAATGCTCTTCAGCTGAAGAGTCTTATTTCCAAAGCGTAGTGAAAGGAAAGATATTAAGTAAATATTAGTGACGTAGTGTTGATCTTACAAGAGTCTGTGTTATGTATGATGCCTTGTCGAGTGTTATGGTTGTTTCATATTGTGTCTCTTTAAGTGCCAAATTTCCCATTTTGATCACCAACTTTAATTTCTGTAGCAAAGACATACTGTGTGTGAAAAACAACAAGAAAATAAGACTATTGTACGTTAATTGAACAGGAAAGGGAATAAGTTAATGTTAAATATGGGCCATCCCCTGTCTCGTTCTTGGTTCCCCCCTCCCCTCTTTGTTGATTCGTCGAGGTGTTTGAGGGGGAGGAGGTTTCTATGAAATTTGAGGATTTTGACAATTAATGAAAATAAATTAATTTCTAGGGATTGAAAGCTTTAGGATAACAATAATGCTTTCTGTTTACTTAATGCTAGAAATGGATTATCGGTTATTCCTACCCTAGTAGTGTTTGGACAACTGATTACTTTGTTTGAGTTTGATCTGCATTATCAAACTTTGATAAATGTAGTAATATGAGGTTAAAGGTATTTCTGTGTAAAGCTTTGTTCTTCGAGGTGATTTTAATGAACTGATAAATGCCATTTTGGTCGATTTGCCAAAAGGGTATTACAATGGAGACCTGCATGATAGGGCAGTATACTCATATCATAGTTAGGGTCTTCTTACTTTAGTGCAATTTTTGAATCTGACAATTAATAATCTTTCGATTATTTTCTCCTAACTGTTCTGTTTCTCGTACCTTCATAAGCTCGTTCTTACCCATGTTCACCTACTAACTAAGTCCACTGATGTAGCTTAAGGTTTATCTTCCTCTACTACACCAAAAGAGTTCATTTTTTTCGATACGGAATTTTGGAGCTCCTCGTGGTCCAAGAGGAGACTTTGGGTTCTTTGGAAAGGAAGTAAGACATGAACGGTGCAAAGCAATATCTCAAGAGTACGTATTTTGCCGACCATAAGAACGTAGTTTTGGTTACAGTTATCGATTGTTTTCCCATAATGTCCCATTTCTTTACTGGCCGACTAACAAGGTTAGAAAATCTGCAATTTTTACTGACGTTATCAATATATGGTCCCTTAATAGTAGGTGATAATAGAAAGAGGTAATTTTGCACTCTTACTTAAAATAATATTTCACTGATATTTGCTGCTTTATGTTAATCAACGTGTTATTGCAAAAGTAAGGTGCTGTGAGGTGAGGGGATGAGGCAGGTAGCTTGGAAACTACGGAAATTCTGAGTTCAAAGCTCTGGGATCTATAGGCTACAATTAGAATGCCTTTGTTAATATCGAATATACTTCATTACCAGTTAGCAAGTGGTTCAACTATATTTGTCGAGATTTCGACATCCATTAATTCATCATCTAATTCATTATCTATTTTTTCATTGTGGTGGACATCTGTTCAAGAGTTTTTATTTTGAAACATTCACTGGCCCTCTTGATATATGTGTATCAATCTTATCCTTTGGAGGAAAGAGAATGTTGTAGACAAGGGCTAGGCAGTGTTGTTGTGTCATGTTGTTATATAATTATTGTGGTAAATGTATTGAATTAACCAACCGCCTTATGGTCAAAGGGACCTTTACCCACAGTCTTTAATTAATAATACATTAACTATTTCTTCTGCCTTCTTTGCAGTCTTTTTAGTAAAGCACTTCTGCCGTATCCTACTACAGTGCTTCTTCATTGATTATCCAACCGTAACAGGGCACATTTTTGCGAAGGAGGGACGGATAATCTAAAAATGCCTGATTATTTACATTCTGCTTTTTTAAATTGCCAAACAAGAAAAAAAGGCGGAAGGGAATAAAGAGAGGGTGTTTTAACGGATTCGAGTCGATGAAATTCTCGAAAAATATGAGCCAATGAGCATCCGTGTTCGCCCAGTTTCATGTTTTGCCGATGCCATTTCATTGTTTAGACTGTAATTACAGAACGGATAAGAGATTATTGGCGTGGAATACTGAAATTATGACCCGTTTTAGCAGTAGGGCAATCGAGGGACGGTTAACCAAGGAAACAGTGCATACGTTTTTCTTCCAGCAACATTCTTTTTCAGTTGAGTCTCAAAGTTGTTTATTGATTCATATTGTATGACGTGATTTAAATTTGCGTAAACAGTTGCCTACTTGATAAGCATGAGTAAGTCATCGTAAATATGAAAATGATTATCCGCCACGTCATCTTGTTTAATATCTATTGGCATAGACTATTCTGTACTCAACGACAGGCAGGTTAACCGCAGTTTTGAAAATTATACTTCGGGAGTATAAAATTTTATGCCAAAACTATTAAACTGAGTTAAGAAATCAAGTTTACATACATTCACCATTGCCCATTTCGCAAGACATTCTATGATGAAAGTAGGAAAGTGGTGGCACCTGTCACGTTCCTATTTTTACTCCCCATTGAGGAATTATGCTGCAGCTCCTAAAGACCTAAGCTAAGGATTGTAAGGCGATGTCATTTTCCTACCACTTATGGACCTTTCGAAAAAATCTTAAAATATTAGCCTTCGGCAGATGAAGCATGTACACAGTGACGTACACTAAGACCTCATGACAAAGAATGAGGTACGGATACGGAATGTATTTCCATACGTGGCTATTTCCAGGTATTTAAAAATTCTTTTTCTGTTTCCTATGGATATTGAATCTGTATAGTGGTCAAAGTGACCAAGCTATACAAAATTTCTATTGAAACAAGTTTTTAGAATTGTAGGAAAGGTTTATCGAAACTCAGGAGGCCAGAGGTGGTGAGCAAGAGCTAAAAAACCCCATTTTTATGTGGCATCGCACTTGTAATGAAACTATCTTAGAATTACAATTATCATTTTCCATGTCATGCTGTTATTTGTTTTGTCTTTGCTGATATTTTGCTTTGTTTTTTATTGTTGGTTGGTTGGTTGGGTTTGTTTGTGTTTTATTGTTGTTGTTGAGCCTACAATGCTTATAATTTTTGTATTCTTCTATTTTATATATATTTTAGTACATTCCAAGGTTAAAATGTTTCTATTCCCTGTGTAACCTCACTCGAATGAAAGTGACGGGCAAAAACAGTGAGAATGTATCAGGTTCGAAATTGTAACAACTGGTTGGTACAATTGCTATAACTTAAGTATAGAAAAAAAGGAAATTAAGGTTAAAGGACTTTTTATGATGATAATATGATTAGTGTGATTATTATTGTCATCTTCGTCATCATTATCATTAGCATTATCATCAGTACGATTATCAGTATTATCATCGGTATTATCATCAGCATTATTATCAGTATTATCGCTAAACCTTTTGGCATAATCAAAGCTTGATGGGACAATATAAAGGTCGAAAGAGCAACTCTTTTTAAAATGGTGGTGTTTAATTGTGGAAATGTAGTGAAGACATTGCCGACTTGTATCTACTATCGCCGTACACTAGGTAGTGCAGTTCCTCTTAACCCTAATGAGCTACGGTTTACGCCGAGAAGACGTTTATCTTAATATCAATCAAACATGTCGTTTGATAGTCATAGTTAGTATTCCTGTTGTACTAAAAAGAAGATATTACCTACGAAACCATTCTAGGTTAGTCAACATTATTTGTATAATTAAGCTAAGAAATGCCCAATGACGTCTGAGCTCTACCTAAAGTCATCTCAGGTCATATCAATGTTTCTCTCAGCAGTAAACAATTGCAGTCATCACATTATATCTATGCCAAACAGTCTAATCTATCACATTATTATCTGGACAAAAAAGCATCCATTCTCATGTCCGTTAAGGACACTCCTTTATTTCTGAAGCGTGTAAGCCTCGACATTGCGCGTTGTATAAATTCCTACGAGTGCCTGTTGGATGACGTGTTAATGATACCAGCTTTGTTAGTTACAGAAACGTCGCCAGGCTTCAGGGCTTCCGCTGGAGGTATAGGTTTGATATCATGAATGGATGGAATACTACGTAAGAAAGGAATTCCCGGTATACCTGGTATATCAGGTATTTGGGGTATCTCCCTGATTGCAGGTATTTTCGCAGGTCTTTCGATCTCCGGGATAGAGGACAAGGGAGCAGCTTGCTCTTGATTTTTGCTAATTTCTGAAGATCGCTTCGAGCCAACTTCTTGCATTTCCGTTAATTCCGCAATGGGTTTGATTGCGGGAAATTTAGGATAGTTCTCTAGTTTGATCTTTGGATGTGGAAATCTGGGATATATGAAATACTGTGGCTTAGGATGTGGATATCTTGGCATTTCTCGAAAGTAGTAATCTTTTGGAAATCTGGGATACTCTGTAAATGAATCTAAAGACTCCGATGAGGCATCACTTATTGACCCAATTTTTGGAATTGGATATGCATTGTTGATGGCTTCAATATGCCGCAGATTGTCAGCATCTGACCTATGCAAATGGTGCCTTCGATGATGTTTCCTGTGGCGTCTATGTCTTATTCGATGCCTTCGCCGTTTCCATTCTTTCTCCCTGTTTTCTGGTTGCTCTTCATCAAAAATAGGATTCTCCCATAACATTCTTTTATGCTTTCTTTCTTCGTAGGGTTTATCTGTCGAGGATTGTGCATTAAGGAAATCACTTCCATGTTCATCAACTTGTTTCGTGACCACCTGCCTTTTATCATCAGTCCTACTTTCCTTCATAAGCGAAGGGACAGTAAATGTAGTTTGGCTACCATCAACGTGATCCTGAGGTGCTGTGTCCCTTGGCCCAGTTATTGCATGTTCATTGGACTTTTCTTTCTTATTCATCCCAACATTGCGTTTTCTTAGAGACTGGTCACCCTCAGTGTCATTATCTTCTGTCGTGTCAATAACACCTAACTCGACGTCTCGTTTAGACTTTGGTGATAAAATCTCGGACTTGGGTTCTTCCGTGACAGCACCTCTCGGTATCATACCTATTTGTAGTAGATCGGTGTCCATGATGCGACCTGTAGTGTTTATGTTAGACTTCTTAATAACATGGTAGTTTATAGAGCTCGAGGAATCTTCTCCGCTTGATTTTCTTATGCCAGTGGTTGACATAACTTTACGAGGATGAAGGAACAAAAGTCCGTTGTGTACAACATAGATTTCCGATCTTTTTTCGCTGTTCTGTTTATCTGAATTTTCTGAAGTCGTGTTAAGCAATTTAAAAGCATTTGACTTAACTGGTAGAGGATTTTCTTGAACTGCTGTCAAGTTAACTCTTTTATGTATCTGGAGACGAATGAGGGAAATATTTCCCTTGATGCTTGGATTATTCACGTCATCAGGTCTGACTGTTGGCCATACTTGGCATACACCTAAAAGAGGCAACGAGCGTTCATATTTTGTTACAAAAAATCATGAATGGTGGGTTTATGTATGCATCTACCTCAGAATTCAAAGAATATGGACATGGGTCTACATCGTGTTTACCATGGCAGAGTAGGGGCAAGCGGTTGGTACTCATGTAGGTCTGCAAAATCCGTTTCTTATGGTATAGCCTGAGATGTTGGCGCGAGGCCATAGCGAGAAGTAAATAGCGAAGTTTTTCACAAACTCTGTTAATGGTTACCGCTTGCCTCCTCCCTTTTGGAAGCTCATGAATCTTGAAGGTAACGTGCCTGTCATGCCGAGTGGTAACATGTAACTACAGAGTAAAAAACTACAGAGAAAAACAAAAGGTTATCAATCGAAACTAACAGCTTCTTTCTGTGTGATAGAGCCTTCAGATTGACAGAAGAACACTGATTTGAATCAAGGTTATTAACAGTCGAGAACTTCCAAAGAGAGCTACTTCATAAATTAGCTACTGCTGGAAATGATGATTATGACTAGATGATGTTGATGATAGCGGTGTAGGTGGTGATGATGATCTAGGTAGTGATGAAAATGATGATTATGATGATGAAGATGAGGAGGGGCAGGAGAAGGATAGCAAATTTTTGTTTAACCAGATTTTAAAAAAATCCTCGACTATCCGAGTAAGTTGATCACACGGCCATATTTCAACATAAGAATTATCAGCAGACATTGGTATTGGACTTTTATACCAGATGTCTAAGTCCTGAAGGGTCTAAGTCCTGATTCCTTTCGTGTTTACAGTTGTGGATTGAATAGTGAAATCAATTGGCTTTTTGAACATGCGAGAGACAAAGTATTTCTAAATAGGACGGGGATAACCATTTTATTGTCGAAGCAGTCCTTATGTTTTTATAGTATTTTCAATCCAATGATTATATATATTTAAACTATTTTTACCGGTCTCTTGAATGATCACAATTGTTTATCAATCTGTTTTATTGACGTAGCACACTCGATAAAGAATGGAAGCGCCGTATGAACTTCCAACACCTTAATCTCCTTTCCTTGAAACATAAAGTCGACCCTTTGTACTCGATTACAAGACTATTGATATACACAAAAGAGACTGGTACTTGTTACATTACATGAGAACAAAAAAGTGAAGCAAAGGTTAAATTCACATGATCAATAACAATTGAAGTTTTTAATTATAAATAAACCACGATAAGTGTGGTAATATTACAATATAATAATTTGTTCTGTGAGTTCCTTTCCCTACCGAATGCACATTTCACACTTACTTTCAGGGTCATATTTCTGCAAATGATTTTTATGACAGAAATAACATCAGTGAGTAATAGAAAAAGTACATTTCAATTTTTTATTGTACCTCAGGGTACACTACATTTCTAATTTTGTTGTGTCAACAATAGTATTCATTGAATGCAGTTGTATTGTATTTTGTATTAATCAAGTAGCAGAAATGTCACTACAATAATAAGTATTGAATTGAGTTGATACGTACATTTTCACCGCACATTTTGTTATGCCCCTCAATAAAATCCTTGCGGTTAAAACCAGATTTTGTGGGGTTTGGCCGAGCTCTCCTTTCGGTTTTAACACTTGCGTATCAAGTGCAATCAGAATCAATTTTTTTCATCATCATTTTAGGTCCGTAAGTAGCTCTTCATAGACAAGTCAATATTTGAGGTAGGTATAACATGACCTACGTACATACAGACAGACAGACAGACAGAAAGACAGTCCTTATTAGTGTAGATGATATATTTGTGTATATCTGTATTTTTGCCAATGTGAACTAAAGCAAGATTTCTTCGTTACTGGTGTGTTTACACTAAAGGCATCTGTAGAAAAGGTAAGTAAATTTCACGTCCGACCCTTATCAGGTCGTAACGATTTAGTTGCAGTGGCAGCCTTTTAAACAATGCTAGGCAGGAAACCTCTAGTTGCAGAGGAATTTCCTTTCCTTATTTTTCTGTCATTAATTAGTTGCTCGCATTTGTATGTATTCATAGGTATATGAGAGTATGAAATTATAAAGACCGCAACTGACTGTGGTAAGAGGGGTCGGGGTAACGACCAACAACATCAGCTGTAGATTGGACAGACCCCTCAGGCGAGTGACCAACCTTCCAAAGCATACATATAAAGTCATTTTTGTCCTTCATGTCAAAAGGATTACAGTTCGCAAGGGAATTAAAAGTAGTGTCCAAATAATGAGAGATATATTCTACATGTGTAGAGTAGTTTGAGATAACTTGTCTCTCAAAAAAACCGTAAAGCTTCATGTGTACCTTTGGAACAAATATAATCTACCTAACCTGGCGTCATTTGCATGCATACAACTAAAAATATGAGTCATATTTATTTATACATTGCTGTTTATGTTTATACTAACAGTTGTATATTGTTGTCTAGTTGTTTACACTTTTTCACATTGGAATGTGTGTAGGGCAGAAGCAAGAAGTTTCCTCATGTCCACGGAATCCTTTAAAAGTATTGATTGTTTACAAGCTATCACGTGACTATTTCTTTAAGTTTGATGGCAACTTGGCATGCAACTTTTACATCTATATAGAGTACATATATTTCGTGGTCTGCTGAGCGTCGCAGGTTTGAACGATAAGCTAAAGTAACGGCAGTAATTCCCTTTTCCTTTTTAACACTGCCTAGTGTTACTAGGTTCAACTTTGTTGTACCGAACATTCAAGGAACGGTATCGATACTTCCTGTTGGTATATAAATATATAATATATAATAAATATATTAATATTTAAATATATATAGCAATAAATACCAGTGATAACATTAATAAGATGCTCAACATAACATGGTTAGAGTCAATTTCATCTCTGCCCATATACATGATAAAATAGATAATGGACAGAATGGTAGCCATCAGTTACCTCTGACTATAAACATGGTCTTGTTGTGCAAATTTATATCCGGTTCCCTGTGTTTTTATCATTAGGGCCTATTGTTAATACTCGACAACTCTCTAGAATCCCTTAGAATAAGTTTCGATTCTAAAAGCAGATAATTCAAATGTTTTTGTAAAAGAATGTTTCTATTACTAGAGCTCTATATCTAGAAGGACACGTATGTAATTTGGGGATTGAGTGAATAAAACTTGATCAAACAGACCAGCAGTTACAATAAAGAAAATGAATGTCTAGACATTAGAGGCGTAAACAAGCAAAGCATAGACTCGCCTGAAGTAAAGTTGAAAGGAACATTGCGATTTGCCGACTGTCGATACATCAATACATAGAAACCCGTGGGATTTCCTTCGTGTTTTTTTGGTTCATAAGAGACAAGTAATATAACGCAATAAACCACTTCGACGTACGGTCATGAGTAGCACGTTCAAAGTAAAATAGATAGTCAAATTAATTCTTTTGAACTCTCTTATAATGTTCATAAACTTACCTATAGCGAAAATCATCCGAAAAGCTGCCAATAACTTTCTCAATTTTCCAAACTCTGTCATCGTTTCGTTATCCAAGTAGACGTCAGTCATTTAAAAATCGAGGAAAAAAATCAACATCAGTGAGTGATCTTTGTGAGAGACGTCCAAACACAAAGATGCCATAGCAAATAGAAGACATATCCAATCCAGTCACACATGGCTATTGTAAAATCACCTTAGCAGATTTCCATTATGTCGCTCATTATTAGATGAAATATTGAGGAACAAGATCTTCAAAACAAATCGTCGCAATTGAACAAAAACAGGTCTGTGTGCAGGTAGTCTCTATAACCTACCTATTTTTGTCCATTATTTAGCATTCTCGAGGTCAGAAGATTAAGAACACAAAATTTCCTTTTGGCAAAGGCAATGCAGTATTGCACTGTCTCCAAGGCTCTATTTATCTTCTCACACCATTAGAACCTTACTTTTTTGCAACTTTTCCCGCTTCATTATTATCAAATCCTGCTTTGTTCTTTAGAGTCAGCATATGCTAAGGTGAATGTATTCTGTCTGAATCATTGAAAACTGGTGGCTTTGAGCTCGCTTAAACTACTACCAGTTATCTAAATATTTTGATATTACTTGTGGTAGGAATCTATTGTGGAGGCATCTGGCAACTACATTATGTCCTATTGATTAATCTTTTCGGATTTCGATAGATGGAGAAGAAAATAAATTTTTATAGTTATCTCTAAAGGAATTTCTTGTGCTGAGGCTTGATTGACGCCTTCAGAAGCAGGTTTTCCGGGAAGGTGCTAGAGCGTGTGATGAACATTCATTCCAAGACAATCAAAATTCATGTCTACGTTTTGCTCGCATATTTACCCCTTCAACAGAAGCAAAAAGGAAATTACTTTCTAACCGGACTTCAAGAAGATAGTAGAAGAGTTTGATGTATTACAAGCCAGGCAGTTCATTTATTTTGAATTCTTACAATTTTGATAATCTTTGGTAGTGAATGAGCGTGCTGGAATTTCTCTACCCGCGTAGGATTATCTTAGTTCATTTATCCTTCTAAAGTTGTGAAAGTTGGTTGAGTTCATAATAAATTGATACACTACAAATGGATTATATATTGTCTCCAGCTGCGTTTAAACAGTGCTATCGAATTCTCGATGACTTGCTTAAAGTATTGACTGTTTGGTAAGCAATGTCCACTAGTTAACTATTAATACCATAATTAACTCAATTCTGGTTTGTTTTTAAAGCACGGACTATCTAATGTTCGTAAAATTCAAAGAAATGATCACAGACTTCTCTATGAGGTTGTATTATTTTGATCAAAGTTCGGAAGTTATATATTCACAAAGTCTCCTTTTATCTCACCTATCCTTTCCCACTTGAAGCTTTCCTAGACGTACCACTCCCTCTGCGCAGCCCATTCCCACTTTTGAGTTACTGAAGAGTACAGATGATAATTAACGCCCTAAATGGAATTTCAGTATCATCGAGAATAGATTATACTTTGCAATTTTTAACGGGCTTGGGAGAAATTGACGGCCTGGAACTGCGTTCCTTCCATGGTCAAGTCACATGGTGCAGAAATGCCGGTGTCAAAGGTTTGCGTAGGGTTGAATGTCGCCCTTCACCAGTGGATAATTGCGAGCTACTGCTGTGACTAGAGAAACAGAGTACTTTATCAGTGGAGTTAATGTACCTGAGTTGGGGGAGTAAAAATCGTGAATGTGTGAGTTACAGATTAGAATCTTTGCGATCACAAATTTTCCATTTCTTTAGTATCTGAATAAAACCGAAGCTGGCATACTGGAATCAAGATTCTCACCCGACAATATTTCTTTCATATGAGTGAACAAGTATAGAAATGCTAAGCTTTAGATAAGGACATATATGAGAAAAGATGTTCTTATACAAAAATATATGGGGGTCCTATAAATTATAATGTGGGCAATATGGAAATAACACTTTCTTGTTAGGCGTCTTCATTACTAAGCAAAAATTGGTCAAATTATCAGTTTCCTTTCATAATTGTAAAAGAAAAGAAGAGGTAAATTTTTCTGCAATGTCAAGCAAGGAAATAAGGGATGGAACCTTTTTTGCACTCTTCTAAGTTATTTCTTGAAGAGAAAATATAGCGTGCAATTAGTTTAATGGAGATTCACGTCAGCTGGTCTACATCGGTTTAAGAGTACGGTACAATGAAATTGTTTATACTTACAGAGTGAATCGACATAAACAATGGGTAAATATGCAGACATGCAAGAGGAAACAGCTCAGTGTAAGAATGTCACA
This sequence comes from Carybdea cf. marsupialis auct. non (Linnaeus, 1758), assembly GCA_010016065.2. Lineage (NCBI taxonomy): Eukaryota > Metazoa > Cnidaria > Cubozoa > Carybdeida > Carybdeidae > Carybdea > Carybdea cf. marsupialis auct. non (Linnaeus, 1758). The sequence continues at coordinate 6,934 of JAAAKL020001039.1, read as the reverse complement.
CTAAAACTTTGAAAACTTAGACACAAAATCCTTCTGTCTACACAAACGTCGTCTAAGATGAGAGATGCACGTAGCATCCAACACGTCAAGATGAAATGTATAACATCCCCTACCTAAAATACTTCAAGTGTCCATCCTCATAATTTCCACGGCATTAAACGTCTTCTACAAGATGCTACAAATCGTGTCTCCTAACTGTTCTCCTCTCGTTACTGCTGCTCCTACGGGCTGTTTTCTAGATGAAAAGTTTTCCAACTTCTCGAATCCACCCAGGTAGATGTCGCTTAATTCTTTCTAGCAGCCACGGAAAGCACAGCCCATATAATTTCCCCACAGGGACGTTGGCGTTAGTAAGAAAGACGAACTTGTTGGAGGATACACAGTGCATCCTTCTGGGCTGCTGGGTGAAATGATCTGCTGGTAAAATAATGCCGCTAGACTTTTAGTGGACTAACATTCAGACATAGTCTACTTTATCTTTTTCTCGAGCGTCTCTGATACGGGACCTAGCCATGACAACCTGACGTAAACTGGGTATAGATTCGGACCAATCTCATGATCACAGTACACACAGGGTCTTCAGAAAACTTGAGATCCATCCATGAAGAGTATTCCTCTCATCTACTCCTTCAGTGAGCGCTGGAGTGAGCACAGTTCATTAGCTGTGTTAATCAGGCTGTCAACGAGGTACAGCTGGACTATTGATGGCTACTAAAGATGACTTCCTATAAACACTAGGAACAAAGCTTTAGAGGCAGGTTATTTCTATAAATACACGAAAAAAAGGTAGATTGCCATTGCGCTTTGCAAGCTAAACGGTGAAAGACAGAGCAGGATTTAAGAACTGTAGATGGGAATAAAATGAATGTAAAGGTGATTTTGATACTGCTGCTGCTGATGATGATGATGAAAGATTCCAAAGCAATCATCTACATATCGACTGTAATACGAACAGAAATGTTTCTGATTACCTTGCAATGCCAGTAACTTGTGAAAGCCAACGAAGATGTTGGCCTGTGTTGGCCAGCACAAAGCCTCATCAAACTAAACTTCGCTTCATGAGTTGAAACATTTTGTACAGTGTGTAATCAAATATGATTGTTTATATGTAATTTGTGATGATCTCTGAATTAAAAGTTGATAATCGAACACCTTGGCCAAGCTCTTCAGACGTTTTAGGGCAAATCCAATTCTTTACGTACAGACATGATTCAACCTCACCGCCCCTGAAACATTTGTTCGCACTTCCTATGACCTGTGTTTATGATATGGTACCCTAACCACTCAAGCAAATTCAAACCGATTAAATTTCTCTTGGTGACTGAGTAAAATGTCAGTCCGTTCTTAGAACTTACTAATTAGAACTATCTTTAATGATGTTGCTTTGCTGGATGATTTCGTGCAATTAGAATTGTGTCTTACATAAGAAGGTCATAAGCAATAAGTAAATAGCATATTTAAAGATGCTGAATCTGAAAAGAACCCCGAAAAATATCAACGCGGAGTATGTAAGTCTTAACCAAGATGGAGTTTTCAAATCGAGAAGTGGAAGTAGCATAAAATCTGTTATCGCGTTCTCATACTTCGGTAGCAACATCAAGTCGACTAAGATAGACATGAGCATTAGAAAAGCAGAATTATGGAAAGCTCTTGATGGTCTGAGTGATATATGTAGTATAAATCAGCTCTTCTATACAAAAGAATGCAGAGCTGTTGTAGAGCCCATCCTCATGTATAAGTCGACTGCCTGTCTCTGTGTTTGTTTGTCTGTCAGTATATGTTTGTTTGTATATGTATGTATGTATATATTTTTTGTATATATATACTTATATATGTCAGTTCCAATATTCATAGATTGACACTGATAAAGGCCTTTAAAAAAGGCTGAAACGTTATCAAGCCGGGAGGCGGGGACGAATCGTCGGGTTGACCAGTTGCACTCTCACCTAACTTTTGGACTGCTGTGATAACTGATCTCAAGGCTAATGTTCTTTATACCTTACCTTTTCCCCTTATCCACCTACTGCCTCCATCTGTTGATGTTTGCAGCATTTCTCATCTGTCCCAAAGTACATTTCAAGTCCACTATTGTAAATCGGTTTATCTTAATTGCTCACTATGCTGCATACAGAACCCAATCAAAGCTATTGAAAGTGATGGATAGTTTCCGTGACCCTTCAATTCCAATTATTTACCTCACTAGCTTGTTCCTTATTCTGATAAAAAATGGACCCCCTATTATTATGTGTTGCCATCTCATGTCTAACACCAGTAGTTTCCTTTCCAGCTTTAAGGTTAGCATAACATTTGCTAACATACGTAGCAATTAGGATCATCAGAACATTGATAACGCGTATTTTGAGACCCATTGAAAGGTTTCTGTTACAACAATATCTTCCTTTTTTCTTTTTCTTTTTTTATAAAATGATTTTCCCCTGTTCAAGGCCAAAGCCACTACTAGGAACAGGGTTACTTTTACCATTCGAATGACAATCTACTCATGCTTGCTGTTCATATTTGTTATTCATGCTATTCAAGCTTGCAGTTCCCTCTCTGTCCTATCTCTCGAAACATAGTTTCCCACTTCACAAGAGCAGAATGACAGAGTACAGTGCCGTTGGATCGTGAGAGGCAAGGTCAGTGTCGGTACGAACTCACGTCCCTCTGTTTGTGAGTCTGACAATCTACCACTATACCAATACTGTGTAAAGCAGCCAAAGAAACGTGCAGCTAAAAGCTACATCACATTTGTATAATATCAAAATTTTACTTCTTGGCATCATTGGGCAGATATCTGTATTTGTTAACGTTCGCCTGCTGGCACACTTGTTCCAGTTTGATTGTGGTAATTGTTATTTTATTATCCAGAATGAACAAGGGTTGAATTGGATTCCCTTTCATTTGAGTCTCATAGTTTGGGTCTCATATAGTTTGGACCTCTTTAATGTCAGTCCAAATTTACATCGCTTCCACATAAAGTTGGTTTCGGTTGTATTAGCCTTATTCTCTTCTTAGGTTTGATTTGTATAATTTCAGATTATGTTTATAGTTTTTATTTATTTGAGTTAAAATGAGGCCCATATCGATTTCAAGAGAAAAACTCGTAGTGAAGAGGGCTCTCATGGGTTTATACCAAAAACTTTTTCTCAAAATTGTCCTGTTATTAATATGCACTGTATTTGAATTTTAGAAAAACGTTTTCGTAGCCATGGGAACCACTGTGTTTCAACTGCAAGCTCAAATGTTTGAAGTTTCTTGTATCAAAATTTACACAGTATGTCGCTCACAAGTAGAGGTTTTATTGCCAATCAATATCCCAAATACATGAAATGGTTTCTTTGGTACCATAGCAACAGCTGTTATGGCACCCTTCGTCTTACCATGGCAACAATGTATTACTTTTTCACAGCTCATTTGTGTCATTGTGTATCAACTTTTTTCGGGATTATGGCTTATTTCTCACTTAGTGGTAATCGGTTTATAACCTTTAATATTTCAGTGTACATATGATACTGTAACAAATATATTCACTCATTCACCCATAAATATATTTTTACTTTATATCGTTGTTTCCAAATATAAACAGGAAGTATAACGCTAGTGATTATATCAGAAACCATGATATTTTGCAATTCTATTGGTGAATACCAAGAATTGCTTTACTTTTGCCCCTCAAAATATGTATATTCAAACAAACACTTGGGAATATCCTAAAGCACAATAAAAGAGCACAGAAATTTGTCATCTGTCTGCACAAGTGCTGACTTGGCTAGAAACATACTGACATTAGCATCATTTTTATAGCAACATATGTTTTGTTTATCAGTGTTTTACATTTAGTCCTAGTCATTTTGAAATATGAGCTCTTCAGAGACCCTTTCCTGTTTAGCTAACTTAGTTTGTATAAGAAGCTTGAAACCGTTTAAGCGTTGGCTTTAGAAGATATAGCAAAGACCATATGAACAAAACGTCGCATGAAGCAAAGAACTGTTCATGATACAATCTCATTTATCTGGCTTAAACAAGGATTACACTGTAGCCCAGGAATGTCAGATCCTGCCCGCAATACGATCGCGAACTGTCTATGCATTTGGACTGCCAATGCCATGTCTCTCAAAGATTCCAAACTTTGCCTACACGTTACTGTAAAAAGAACCTCAACCCGAAATAGAACGTATTTTTAACACTGTATACATAAACATACACAGCAATTTTCAAAGGATATGGACCATTACTTGATAAAGCATTCTGTGGCTGAAGTATCTTTCCCTTTGCGTAATCTTTTACTCTTAACACGAGGAATCGGATAACATACCAAATAAGTTCCTCTTACGCTAGCTTGTTTCACCAATAACCATACCTCTGACTGTAGACCTCAAGTCTCTTCCATACCTTGCTCAATCATTTTGTAGCTTTTCGAGAACTCTTACGACTTGGCTCCTATAACTCAAAGCTGACGGGTAGGCTTGTTTAACTGCAACAAATCTTATTTGCTTATTTTCGACATAAAGGTGAGCATCTCCATTTATAGTATTAATTTAGGAAATACTTAAGGGATGATCTTTTCGGTAAGGGATTAAGTAACACGTTTGGACGTTGTTGTTTTTTACAAGAGCAAAATACGCCTGGCAATTCTTCCCATTTTAAACTTACTTTCGATACTCTGCTATGTTAAAATTATATTTTAACAGATAAAGGGATTTAAGGTGTCTGAAAGATCATAGAACTAAAAATACTTCGCCTGTCTCTAAATGTTAATATCGACAGTTATAAAAGTAGCTTTCCATGTACGCTTCCCTTCTTCTAAACGATAATCTTAGTTGAGAGGTTTTAATTTGCATAGATCAAGCTTGGGAAACCTTCGTTCCGAGGGCTAACTGAGAACAGAGAGGCTGGTAAGTGCCGCCTTTGGTTTAATTTATATCAGTGTACACCAAACATTGAATCTTTTGACGATTTTAATTTTTGGCAAGTGGACAGTTCCGAGGTTCAACTATCAACTGGCGCTCGAATAATACCCCCCCCCCCCCCAAGTTATCCTCTCGGCGATGAAATGGCTTTGCATGTCCAGAAGTAACATTTGCTGTTTCAACCAGCACATGTATCAGAATCCTGTTGACTTGCCCTTATCTTTAAGAGATAACTTATCACAAGATCTTAAATCAGTCTCTTTTTCGCATGTTTGTCCTCCGACGTAGTAGGCCGCATGTTTGTCCTCGGACGATCTGCTTATTAATAACAGCTTTCCATTCAACGCAGTAGGTGACACCAGATAGACGTTGAACATTCATATCTTTCATAGCGCAGTCTTTTCGAAGCGGCAATAGAGGCAGTAGGAGAAAACAGTAAATAGCATAAACAAAAAATAACAGTGCAACCTAAACGAAATCGCTATTTTCCCATTGTAATGCTCGGAGCCACTGATGCCAGTAACTTCGGGCAGGTGAGCATCTTAGATCGAGAGATAGACGAAGGGAGTCCATTTCTTATTGGCTGTATCATTTAGTACAAGTTTCAGGTTATGAAGGGGGAAGTTAATGGCAAAGGTATTTTAAGACGCTATCAAAAGACTTTTCACAAAATATGTATTTCAATGGAACAAGCTGGGAGTTGTGTATAATTTTTGAGAGCAACGATGGTCAGTCGAATTTCCGGTGTAGTTGTTTGAATAAGAGGTAATATGACCTCAAAGGAATTGTATGGAGATCAAGATGCATGTCATCACTGCATTATATATCAACATGGAATGCGCACGCGTCATTTGAACTGTGGTGAAATATGTGAATAAAAATTCAGTGGCCAAGAAGGAGTTTTGAAGCAAAAATAATTCAAAGTTTTCCTCAAAAGTTTTCGATCAGAATCCGGCGATTCCTTTCCCATAGCCACGTCACGTAGTTAATTCGGCGACAGATCTTACATCGATTTTCCATTTGGATGGTAAAACAATTTTTTTGTGGAAATAGATGGCATTGAAGTTCCTGACGTTACTAATGGAGGCAGTTTGTTGCTTATGTAACCTTCTTTACAGACAACACAGATTATCATAATGAATTTAAAACCAACCTCAAAAAAAAAAAAGTTAATTCTTGACGGAGTAATTTGGATTCAAAGTTTTATTAGCTAAAATTGTCACAATTGGAGAGAGAAATATTAACCACCTCCGATCACCTGCCTTTATAAGGCCTTAAGAGGGAAGATATGAAATGTGCATTCAACAGTTATACAATGCAAAGGAATGTCGTGGTCATGAAAAGCTGATAGACACTTGTAGCAGCTCTATATCCTGTGAAATGGAAACCAGTTCTTCGCATTGTCAAATGGAATGGATTGAAGGGCCAAAGTCGATGCCTTGCACGGATATTTCCGTACTCTACCAAGAATTTCTGCGCCCACACAAGTAGTTTCACATGATAAAGGGCGGCTGTTCACGCCTCTCGTTAGAGTCACTTACAAGTATAAGCAATTTTGAGGACTTTGAGAGCGGAGTTACGCAAATTTAATGTACGATAACGATGTGCCACTACATGGGCAGAGGTAATAGTGACGTTTTAAAATCATGGCCCGCGACCTATTTACCGTCTTTTGATTCGACCCGTCACCTGATAAAGATTGATTGTTTATACCTTTCACAGATATTTCACATATAAAGTCTATCGCATGAGCATAACTCTTGCCTAAAGATACTCTGTCATGGTCAGTGATTTGACTCTTAGCCCACACTAGAAGCGCTATAAGGTTCTACATAAAGGCTGATATCTTGGCCTTTGCTTAATGAGAGAGTTAAAGAAGTCTGAGGTATGATTATATTCAGAGACGGAGTCTTTATTGGTCTTCTCATAATTATTTGCCTAAAGTTGGAAGGGATACTGAAAATAGTGAATGCTACGATGGGGATTCGAACCTGGCACCCACTGAGTCGCGATCTTCTACTCTA
>JAAAKL020001038.1:0-33852 GCA_010016065.2 Carybdea cf. marsupialis auct. non (Linnaeus, 1758) | reverse complement strand
GTCTTGTACCACTTTTTAAAGTAATTTCAATGATTTTGATTAGTTCTATAAAACATTGCGCGATAAACAAATCATCACATTTTATGGTCATTTATCATCGAGAAAAGAGGATTTGAAGTACTCAGATATGGAAAAATACAAGAGAAATACGAAACATGCCCTAGTGGTCATATATTTTCTATTTCTCTGGTATCTTTTTAAATCTTTTATATTTGAAAGAAATAGAGAGAGAAAATATAAAACCTTTATTGGTACATATTTTTGGGGTAAAATCAATCCCGGACAATTTTGAATTGTGATACCTCCCATCCTGCTCAATACGGACAATACCACATGCTGAAACTTTGCAGCTTTTCGTATCATTTATGTTGTGGATTTGATGACCTCAAAATAAGGCCATACCTGCCTTTAGTCCTTTGGTGACGTCATTCTTAAGAGGCATCTCGGGTGAAAATATTAAGGATTGGTGACGAGTTTGATGCTTTGTATTAAAAATATTTTGGGCGACTGGTTTGTCCCTTGCTTAATTATTGCTCTGGTTTACACCGCCTATATGTATATAACTAAACATTATAGATCAAACACATAATTAGTATAATCTATGCATAAACATTACATAAATTACAAGAAATGAATCAGTTACTTACTTGCATTTAGCAGGTTCTGACTGCAATGGCTAAAAACTAAAGAAACTGGTGAGATGTGAGATAGGAAGTGCGAGTTGCATTGAGCTTCTTTAATAAAACTAAAATAAGTATAATATGTATATTTTGCATGTTTTTATTGACTTTTAAGCAACAAAACGAGTGGCTGATGGCTTTTCTATCTTACATGATTTGCATTTTATGCATAATTCAGTACTGTTACCAAGTTTATGGTTTCAACAAAAAGGTGCTGACAAAATACAGAAAGAGTGCTTACTTTAGTTTAATTTTGAAGTCAGAAGTAAAAATTTTACTTTTTATAAGAGATAACATGTTTTACAAGAATCGTGTGACGTTTCATCCATATTGGCTCATTCCCCGATGATTTTATGAAGGAGCACTAAATCAACGCCCCACACCATCAATACAAAACTGTACCAAAAGGGTTAATACGAATAGGGTTAACCGTCTGTAGGTTATTCCTGTACGTAATTATTAGCTCGCCAATATAGGAAGGGGTTTGTCTATCTTAAGCAACGCAGATCTAGTATTGATTATCATCCATTCATTCCATAAAATAATTTAATACCAATTTGAATAAAAAAATTTCAATCATAACAACAGAAAGCCGCCAAACTATAAAACTTACGTGATCTTCAAATTTGATTCAAACAGGACTATAATCTCGCGTTATATTTATGTTTAGCCAGCTAGCTTCTGTCTTTGACGCGCACTTATCCTGAACAAACCCAAAGTACCTGTCATGTAGCTTAGTAGATGGAATACTGCACCAATGAAACTCCACCAGTGCCTTTTTCAAACCACTTCATAATAAGAAAGGGAACATGCTGCTCACAGCTTGAAGCAATGTTGTCATGAGATGGGGCAATTTCTTATGATTTCCGTGCAATACTCGAAGTATTGAAAGATGCATTTAGAAGGCTGCCGTTTACTGCATCATGTCATTGACCTTCAGTTTTTAATAGCTTAACGATTATAAGGTAATAAAGCCGCGATTGTTTTCTTAAATACTTAAGTGTGTACAATACTCCGGTCGGCAATGCAAGGTGGTCCTCTTGGAACAAAGCTTTTAAATTACCTTGAATGCCTTCAAATGCTCTGTCTTTAACTACTCGTCCCACGTAAATGATCTTTTCAAGTGGAAAGCTTTCCACTGCAATTCTATTCAACCAATTATTGGATTAATGATATTTTGTACAATATGTGCCGTAAGGGAAGAACATTAAGCGCACTTTTCAAGACTGACTCACCTATATTTTTCTTTGAGTTCATCAAACAGCTTGGAGATTAAAAGTTCATTTGTTTTGTTGTCGTAAAATTTCCATCTTCTTTTCCCGGCCTACGAGACCTCGTCACTAACTAAAACATCATCTAGTTCATATCTCTGGAAGGCAGCATTTGAAATCACCAACTCTCACTCTGCAATCTAGAAACGGCAATACAAGACAGACGTGCCGAAGTTAACGTTCTGTGTCATCGGTCGAGTCGCTAACGTGGGCCAAACTTGTTTGTCTGTTAAAAGGTAAATCTGGTTTAAGGTAATATTTTGAGTTACACTTGGTTTTCCCCTGCGAATCAGCGGAAATTTTAGGGGTCAATAATTTTAAATTAAACTTACTGGAGAAAATACGCCACAATAGTCTGCACTACGTAATCTTGCCTGAAGAACCTTGCGATGTATAATTTACAGGGTTCCACAGACATTCGATCTGTTCCCGAGCTCTCCAAATCCGCTGTAGCTACAGATTTGAATATTTCTATTATTTCTGTTATTATCCATTATTGGAATCCTCATAGTTATAACCATTTGACGTGATATCCTGTAATTTTAGTCAAAATCAAGGGATAGCTATACTTCCTATGCTATGCAATTTAGATTTTCGCCCTCAGAGGTTGAGAGTATGAAGGCATAAGGTGTCTCGTATGCGTGTGGCCTTTAAGTAGAAACTAATTTTGTTTGCTTTTTTTAAAATTAAAACGATCTATCATCACCAAACATAGCTACGAGATGTAACGTTCTGTCGATGCCAACAACATGTTTTAGTCTCACTACACTCCAAACGAGTGGAGGTGAGTTAGCTCATTCGATAGAGAGCTGGTAAAGCAGGGAGAGGATTGATGGCTCGAGTCTACACTCGGTCGTCAAGCTGTTAAATCTTATTGGGAGCCCATTAGGAAATTAGTATCTGGAATTAGCTAGGGAAGAATAAAAGTGGCAAGGAAAGATGGCCACCTTACCTCATCGTGCTGCAGCTCAAAGCAAGTGTTTCTCTACCGCATCAAATCCTCCACGCTCTGTAACAGAGTATGGTATCATCCTTATCGTATAATCTCAAAACATTTGACCTTTAAGATAGTGAAAAAAATCGACTTTGCTTGCCATGCAATTTTTTAAAGGTTGCCGCCTCTTGCTGTAGCTATGCGCTTGAGCACACGTTCAAGCGCACAGCTACAGCAAGAGGCGGCAACCTTTAAAAAGAAATATTAGGCAATGGGGTACGTGAGCGATGACAACTTACCAAATGGTGACATTGTTGATAACATTATCAACTACGTACTTGTACAACAGACGTTTTCCACCTCTATCTATCATTAAAAAATTAATGACTAAAATGGATGTCAGCACAGCTCTACGTCTTTCTAAAGCTCAATCTCGACTAGGAGGAAAATCATGGTAGCCGCTAAAATTTTCCACCGCTACCCATGATTATTGTGCAATCGTTGTAGCGGGTCGAAAGTAGAACACATTTCTACTTTTCGATGGTAGCCGATGAAACCAACTGATCTAATCGCGAGAAAATGTAAACAGGCTTTTCACAGCCATACTTCTTCCTGCCGTTGATGAGGAAGACAGCAGCCGTGGCGAAAACTAACGATTCAAACTTTACTACTCTGTACAACATATCTCAACTAAAATGAAAGTATACGTGTCCCTCTCACTACAAAATGACTTTGATGAAGTCATCGTGGCATATGTTGTGAATGACCCCTAACAAGTAGGCATACAGGAATTATAGGTAGTCTGCAGCGCTAAACTGCATATTGAGTTTAGAATGGACGATATTATTATTTTGTAGCATAGGCCTACCTCACTACATTGAGCCAATAAGATTTTGTGCTGGTAATATGGTATAATCACCACGAGTAGTAAAAAGGCCTGATGACAAAACCGGATGATGATCAGATTCACTGAGTAAAATGATATTGGCAATGTTGAGACTCGTGTGATAGTGTCGGTTACATGTTCAAGACAACTATTGTCCAAGATACTTCGAATACTTTGTCCTCCGCTGTATGCACCCATCAATGAAGTTTTTTAGCCTGCTCTTGTTTCTCATAAATAGGTCGTACCAAGAAGCCACTTTTAAGCTGTGCCCTATTTCCTTTCTGTTCTAATGCGTGTTGATATAAAATACCGCTACTACGAAGCAAAAGTACAGAACATATCTCATCATGTCATCGATGTTTAGATCTTCAGGATCGTTTCCCACTCGCTACTTCCTTCTTTCCGCTACCATGTGGAGATAGCACGAAAAGGAGCGGCGCGAAATGTACCGTCCCAAAATCGTGGTGGAAATCCGGCTTTAGACTTCATGGCAGCCACATTTGTTTCGTATTCTGTCAACAAAGCATTAGCATATATCTTGCTAACTTCCAATGGAATTCACTAACTTTTAAATTATTTTGAATTTTTTTTCTCGTCATTTCATGTACAGAAATTACGTTACGTCTGATGTATTATTAAAAACGTTGCCGAAAACTGCTTTTACAACAAACATGGTATAATTCTTGTATCATTACTTTTGCAAGACGGTTTTCATGTTCTACTCTTTATGTGCTTTCCAATACACTGCTTTCTTGCTGGACGAAATGATATTGGTCTTGCTTAAGGCAACTGTAGCTCCCTGTTTTTATTGGGAATGCGAATAATTCTTCTTCAGAAGCATACACACACATCACTTTCCATCTTCGTTCTCTTGTACTCTTAATCTGAAACTCTATTCTTTTGCTCCTGGAAAGCATTGTATCTAGATAAGTAAAACACCATCTTAAACTTTGATAAAGTTTTCCTACTTTTGTCAGCTATTTACTGTAGAAATTGGTGCATGCTTTGAGGGGGGAATGGAGGTTGCTCTCCCCCTTAGTTTTGGCATTTGCCATTAGAATGCTTAAAGTAAACAAATGTCAGAGAAACCTCTATGGACGTCTTGTAATGTTATTAGTTATGCGATCACCCCATCATCTTACGAGAGCAACCTCACACACTTAAGCAAAGCAAATAACATGAAAATTCCGGGATTTATTCATTTTAATTTTTCAACCTTTATGTCGGCAGGGTTAAATGTCCTGTGGTAAAGTAGACGCACTGAATACAACAAACCAAAGCATCTAAAAATGATACATTGTAGCTGCATCTATTAAATAAATGAAATTTTAGACCGATAACCTGTGTCACTGCGGCATCAATGAATTGCTTATGTTTCTGCCCTCTGTATCTTTTAAAGGTTTTAAAATAGAAATTATAGTAAAGATTAAGTTTTGCAAGAGCTAGACGCAAGAGTTGTAAAATCTCCAATCGGTAAGTTTTAGTTTTTCTTATCGGCGTTTGTAACTGTCGCTGATTTATTGTTGTATTCCACTTTCCTACGTTGTACTAATAGTTCTTTATTATTTTCTTTTAGATAACTATCTTCAAGGACCGTGTACTCTTTCACATCAGATTTCTTAAGGAGAGTCGAATAGAAAGCTCTATTTCGTAAACATGGATGTCGTTGTTTGAGTTGCCTTTGGTGAATATTTACCTAGAGAGTACGAAACTTCTCTCGACAAGCACGTGCGACTTTAAAAAAGGTACAACGTCTTCACATATATAAAGATAGGAGCTGTTTCCATGGATATAAACTCAAAATCCTGATAAGAAGACTTGAAGAAAAATATAAGAACCTAATTATTATCTACAACTTTGTTATCATCGTCGTCGTCATCATTGTCATTTACGTCAGTGACAGTCACTTGTCAGATTATTCTCTGCTTTATAGATGCGTTATTCATAATTTTTATGTGATTAAAACACATAATTTTTATGTGAGAATATACATTGAACTAGATCACTTTAAATGTTTTGGTGGTGCTATCAACATCTCTCTTAATTTTCTCTTGGATATTTTAGTTTTTTGAGCAAGCCATTAAAACCTGTCTTTATTGCAATTTGTTCAATTGTGTGCTGCGTCCATTAATCACTTGTTTAGGCCTCCGTACTGATATTCTCGAAACTTTCAATTTGATGTATCTTTCGATATAATTAGCTACAACACATCAAAAAAAGAAGAGCAAATTTTTTTTCACTTCCTATCTCATTTGATATGACTGACGAGTTGAAATGGCCTTCATTTACGTTGGCACGTTTCCCAACAGGTCATAGAACCATTTTCCCAAGGATGTTGAACGACTATGTTTCATTGTTTAATGCTGAGATCTGTGATGGTAATTCACTGTTTATGAAATGATCCTACTTGTAAAGAGCTGCAGGAAGCTCTATTTCGCTGCATGTGTTTCTCTTGAGAAGATCTTGAAGAGAGGGATTTTGTTCAGCTCCAACTGGTACAGATCGACTGCTATTATATATCTTTATTACTAATGGTTGTGTTATTGACGATCAAATCTATATTTTAAACCATTCTCACCACTATATGCTATCCGGCAATCACAAAATATGTATACAGTACGTGAAGGGCAACTGCTCTTAACACTGATCTCGATAACACCATTTTGAACGAAATCGCTCAGAAGCCTTACAAACCATTTTGTTATTTCATAACACTACTACTCACATTGGTATAAGGACGTAGACTACAGAAATTTCGTGTAACTTTGGTGCTCAGATCAAAGTCTTTAGCAATCTTAAGTCGTACTCTGTAGTTAGAAGTAATACGTTTGTATCGAAGGGGAGAATTGTGAATCTTTCAAGAAAAAACCTGAATAATATGTTGCACCTTTGCTGAGATTTATGTTGTCCCTCGGATATTGCTCTCCATTTTCATGATACGATATTTTTGATGCACTGATATCAGGAGCGATTATACCATCTTAAAACTTTGTTGTCAGGTTCAAAACTAATCTTAGAGCCAAATTTCACTTAAAACTAAAAAGAGCTGCTCTTACATAGCAATAGTTTTATATTAACTGGAAGTATTTTTAAAAGAGTTGATTAGTGGTATAAAACTTGAACTTAAGCTATATTTAACTAAACTTTTACGCCAGACCCTGGTCATAGCTATCGTCTGAATTGAGGGTAAAACAATTTCCCGTAAAAGTATCACAAATATTGTTGCAAAACATTTAACAAAATAAACCCTTTGCTTAACGCAATTTTAAGTACATTTTATGTTTTATTCAATTGTGGACAGGAACCATTCCTTTGGTATTGTCATACGGCAGATGTTTAAAGCTTCATACGTCCTATAAGACCCACCAGTTGCAACTGAATTCTCGTTCTGGAAGGTATAACAGCCTTCCCTAAGAAATTGGGTTTTTCTGAATAGAAGACTGATTCACGTGGCTGATTAAATACATGTATATTGTCAGCATCGTCGAATGAGGGGATAAAAAGATAACTAACCGTAGGTTCGAAGCCCGGGAAATGGGATGTAATACTTGAAGGCGTTTATTGTTCCCGTTATCTTATTAAGAGTGACATTGATATTTTCTCCCTATTGACTGCTATTATTAGGGTAAGAAATTCAATAGTCCTCTCAAGGAGGCTCTCTTAGACAGCGTGATGCAGACATGTCTGCTTCTCAATTTATCTAGAAATTAGAGTTGTAACACGGAAAATACAGTATGATATTTGCAGATTTCGATTCCCCGCTTTCTTTGATGCTGATGGAATAACGGTTTCACTCTCCTTTTCTACTATGAGTTACGTCTTGCATAGTAGAGGCCGAGGAGCACAGCTAAAGATGACTATTATTATGAGCCCAAGGAAGGTTTATGGTGTTGCCCTTAAAGGTTATAGTTGTCAGCCACTTATGGAATATAAATAAAACTGGTAGAATGTATGCTGATTGTTGCCGGTGTCTGGAATCCTGCGCTCTCTTAATATTTTCCTCCCTTTCTGGTGAAAATCTTTTAAAAATATATCTTGTCGTCATACCGTTAGTTGCCATGGCCGATAGGGACAATACATGTTATCTTAAAGCTCCAGTAAATATCCAATCGTGACTTAATTGGACATCACGTTTAAGTCTAATCAGAAAAACTCATGGTTATTGTACAATAGCTGGCCAGAGAAATATAAACATTTTGGTATTTTGGCACAATCGTAGGCATGTTGATAAGCATGCCATTGTAGCAGGTATCACAAGAAGTTATTTAAAACTTTGTGGCATTTTCTGTTTACCATATTGCTACTTTCTATTTAAACTTAGACATTTTTAATTTAATAGTTTTATGATGTTAAGCAATAACTATATGCACATCTAGAAATGGTTGAAGTTTTCTGTGCACAAAATTTTGAAACTTTTTAAACACATATCCTTGCGGTTCTGGAGCTCGCTACGAAGGTGATTTGTGACAAGAAAATCGAAAAACACTGTACTTTCTTAATTGATGCCATTCTATCACATCAAGAACTATTACTTGAGGACATGTCTATTTTCCTTTTACTTTTAGGTAAGGTCAGCATTGCCAAATTGCGTTAAAAATCACCAAATAGGCGACTTTTGTTATCATAGCCAGCCAAGATTTTTCTATGTTTCAATTTAAAGGCAACTTTAATTAACCAAGCTGTAAATTTCCTTAGTCTTAAACCTGACGGGAAAGGTGCAACTTTGGGCCGCTACGAGCACAATTTGGGGCAACGAGACACATCTAATCTTGCAACACTGGGTAAGATTTCTTCGTTCAATTCTGGTTAAGAGGACAGATAACTCATTATCAACGTTCGTTAACTTAACATTTTGCTTTCACTTGTGTTTCCAGCACATAGGTAGAGCTAATTATTGCTGCGTCTGTTGAAATGATCAGTTTTCGGCAGTTTCAGCGTTCCATCCTGTTCCATCAAGAGGGCAAGCAAATGTTTCTCGCTTGTCTCCTTAGCAATGACATGTTGTAGGGATGAAATATTTGACGCAAACTTTTAGAATGTTTGTGCTTGACCTTGAAATGCAGCTTTTAGAATTTTATCTTAATCAAGTAGTGAGATCTGATAAGATAACGTCTTTTCTATCGAAAGCAATGTGGTCTGCCTATCACCTAGTCACAACAGCGTTGTCTCCTATCAGGTCCTTCTTGGCTGCTCTGTCATTGTCAGTAAACCTGACTATTTTCAGTACAATATATCACCTCTAAGGCGTCATGTAGGAAAGCTAGAAGCAGGGCAATCGCTAACATCTTTGTCTTCCTATCAGTTGTAAAGATAGATGATAAAATATCGACAAAACTCCTACACAAGCTTCTAAAAGAATAGAGCGATAAGTACTTTCACAGTTCGGCTCAACACCTGCTGTCGATATCCTACAGGCAAGTTTGAAATGTTTCCCTTTCCTCAGAAAGAAATGTCTGCTTTATTGTACCGTCCAACTGTGATTTATTGATATGAAAAGGATAAACAAAGATAAGGGGCTATGTGTAGTGCAGAAATATTTTCCTGCGGTGACATAGGATACCACAATACATTCTCCCAATAATATAGATGCGCCATCATGGGAGAACGATCGAGATTTGAGATACTAGTGGTGATAGTGGTTACAAAAAGGGGGATGTACTCCAAATGGAAGTCGCTTCTGATCATATAAAAGCAGTATACAATTCATCTTTGTAATTCAGCATTAACCATATAACGTAAAGATTTATAAGTTTAGATAACCAGAGAGAATGGATACCCTTTAACTATAGAAGGAAAGGCCGTGTAAACAATCACCATGTAAGGATTCAGAGCCGTGCCTTGAAATATTTTCCGGGGAGAGGCAGAGGAGGGGGGGTTTATTCTCTGGAGACACTGTACTAACTCTTTGGGGCTCGAAAAATATTGTTGCCAAACGGAAGATCGTTGTTTATCATTTATTTATGTGGTTTATGCGGATTTATCACTAGTAGCTTGTAGCACTTACCGTGCCGTAGGTACTGCTTGGACATTTTTGAGACCGAGACTAGGGTCCATCCACTCTTTTTCCCCTGGTAGCCACGGCCCTGGGATTTGCAGAAACGTCACAGAGAATCAACATGTCAATGTTTTGGTAGATTTTAATGCTACTTGAGAGTCAATGTCCAATGATGTTGTCGATTCCTCTTTGGAAGTAAACAACGTGTTATTTTAACTTGATGCACTAGCATTCGTGACCACAATGTTTCACCGTTGGAAATGAACGGGATTGCTCGATCCAGTCTTTTTTAAAGATCCGTGATTCCAACTAACTATACACGAGCGATTGATCCCATTAAAAGCGTTACACAGGGAGCTGAAATGTAGGTAAAACATCACATATCAACTGAAAATCAGCAAGATCAGATATCAGGGAAAAACCATTTCTGGATCGGATAGAATTTGAGCCCTCACTAGAAACAGATTCTGAAAACTTCCCTTGATTTCTGTTATCGTCGGTGACCAAGAAATTTAATACACATTCTTATCTGCAAAGTCAAAGCATTTTCCTTTGGCGAACGCGGCTCCATTAGCTCCGTTAAGCACACCTTCTTCAACTCGTCAATTTAGTACAGAATAACATCTTCACATTTGTGCCACTGGACTTACCCAAATACAAAACTTGAAGTATATGCTGATTGCATTGACGTACTTCAGCCTGAAAGTCTCCGTGACTTCTGTCTACGTACCTCGAAGACAACTCGTTAAATAAGTATCTTGTTAGGCAAACAGGTGACCCCAGCCTACAGACCCAGGTATTGATTGTAGCGAAGGAGGTTATGACCATTCTTTGTCTGTGAAAAAAAGAAGTCTGGAGAGGAGTTTTGTCTTTTAATAAATGATGATTTGTAGATGGCATGAGGTTATGTGATTTCAGTAGAGACAGCAGAGAGTTAAAGATGCATTCAACTATACGCATATCAGTTGCACTCTTGGAAAGAACTTTTCTACAGTGGAAATTGTTTCATTCAACTACAAAGTCGAGTATTAAAGGTAGGCAAAATACGTGAACCGGTTGGCAGAGAAAAGTCGAACATTATATAGAAAATGAAAAGTCGAAACAAAACCAGAAGAGAAAATGTACCATTTTCTTTTCTGTTTTTTTTGTAAACTGCCTCTAAAAGTACGTCATGCACTTTGAGCAAGAAATGAAAGTGGGCACTTAAAATTCAATCAATACAAAGTTTGTATCAGATGGTTTATACTCCATGAATTTTGCCAAGACAACATTGCCCTCCATCCACGTGTTTAAGGTACATTGCCACCGTAAACGGACAGACTCTTGCTCACAGTTAATGATAACATAGTTTGTAAAATGCAGCCCTGGAATCAATTTAATATGGATAATCATATATATTATAAAAGTGGGAGACCTTAAGTATTGAATAGCTACAGGAAAAATTGAAGGAAAGAAGGAAAGAGGCAGGCCCAGACAAATGCCACTGTCAACGGCAGTATAAGATAGGGCAATAATGATGATGATCATACACTAATTAGATACACTGATTCATTAGCTTGAACAGCAAAGATCCAGGAGTTCCTAAGTTCAATGCGGAGGAAAAGTGATGACGTCACAAATCAAAGTTTTGGAAACAGTACGATTTGACTCCAGATATCTAAAGGCAACTTTGGAGTAGGCTGTTCCCGAAATACCAGACATATATTATATATATTGCTTAAACTAAAGGAGTTTAAATTTATAAAATCTCTGGTCAAAACTCTGTTAATATTCCTTGGTTCCTTACGTTAGGAACCAGTATCAAATGATAAGGTTTTGTTAGAGAGATTTACAATTTTGATATCTCGGTGTTCGGAAAGGGCATCTCTCTCCATTTTGGACATTGACGTTCTCATTAATAAGGAAACATGGATAATGAGTATTATTTCAATAATTCAAACGTTTTCAAAGTCGTGACGTCGCACTTTCCCACTGCATATACAAAGTGAGAAGATGCGACCTACCAAAGGGAAATAGTGTCGTTTAGATACCTCTTAGGTCGTAGCCTCATTTTGGCATTATATGGAATTGCAGATGATGTTTAATCACAATAGCCCATCTCATGAACTCGGTCCCAAAGCATCGAAGTCTTCCGACGCGAATTGTCCTTCTGCTTATGTACGATTCATTGGTTACGTTATAACCCCTAGGTAACCTCGTATAAATATCTTTTAAATAGTTTGCTAAAGTAATGCCATTTGGAGGTCGCTGGCCGAATTCCTAGACAGACTCAGATAGAATGTGTATTATATTTCAAAATAACTAAATGCTTGTTTGGTAACTAAAACCTCCCCATTTTAGTTTCAATCTGAGCAAACTACATACATTTTGACATTCAACATCAAAAAACTTATTTCTTTTCTTAAGGGTATGGCACGTTATTTTATGCCAAAGGAATAGTTTATTTTTTTACCAGCAATACTGGATAGAATAGCTACCTATTCATATTTGGGCGGTAATAATGCGTATAGAGAAACCAAAGCTAGTCATTACACCCATATCGTAGAGCAACATGTCGCGACACCTTAGGTCTTGGTTTAGGTCTCATTTGGGCCACTCCTGATATTTTTGGCAATTTTTGATAACTTTTTTTAAGCCTCCTGACAAATCATCAATGTTCTGATATGTTAATTACATTAGCCGATACTTTCCCGCGGAATTTCATACCAACTTGCAAAAGAAGGCGTGGCGCACTACCTACCCCATATCATGGTTTCTTTCTTCATATCTGATTTCTATTTTCTAGAGCTTTTATTTCTCGAGACTAGGATCCACAGTCTGGTTTGACGTAGTGCAGTGCAGGAATGAAGCTTATGATCGATTCGCTGAAACTTATGATCGATTCGCTGAAACTTATGATCGATTCGCTGAAACTTATGATCGGTTCGCTGAACTTATGATCGATTCACTGAAACTTATGATCGATTCGCTGAAACTTATGATCGATTCGCTGAGCTTATGATCGATTCGCTGAAACTTATGATCGATTCGCTGAAACTTATGATCGGTTCGCTGAAGCTTATGATCGATTCACTGAAACTTATGATCGATTCGCTGAAACTTATGATCGATTCGCTGAAGCTTATGATCGATTCACTGAAACTGATGATCGGTTCGCTGAAACTTATGATCTATTCGCTGAAACATATGATCGATTCGCTGTTTGAGGAGACAAAAAAGGCTTCAGGATTATGATTTAACAACCAAACGTCATGATGAGAGTGGGAGCCAAATGCCAATTAAATCCAGAGTGAGCATCAATAAGAAAAACATCAATAAGAAAAATAAACAGTTGAAAATCAAGTCTTTGCTTTGATCTCTCTTC
This sequence comes from Carybdea cf. marsupialis auct. non (Linnaeus, 1758), assembly GCA_010016065.2. Classification (NCBI taxonomy): domain Eukaryota; kingdom Metazoa; phylum Cnidaria; class Cubozoa; order Carybdeida; family Carybdeidae; genus Carybdea; species Carybdea cf. marsupialis auct. non (Linnaeus, 1758). The sequence continues at coordinate 20,722 of JAAAKL020001038.1, read as the reverse complement.
TGTAAAGGACTTCTTACTATCACTCAATTGACTTACATTAGCCATATATCTTCGGCTAAAAGAGAATGCTGTCTTTTATCATACTTCTATCATCGTTCCCTTAACGATATTGAGAACTAGGCCTTGCGCTCCTTTTCTATTTTACCTGATGGATGATTTTATGCTCTTGTTTTGGTTTAGGTCTCTCTTGAATGCATTTTTACTGCATAAGGCACTAGCAACACAAATCTTTGTCATGAGAAATCGTAATTTCTCGTCGCATCCAGATTACACTAGTCAGCTGTTGTCTCTTGTACACGGTCTAATACAGTATTGTATCTTGAGAGATACCAGATGCTTAAGCCTTAGAGACCCAAAAGATGCAGCTAAAGCAACCGTAATAAATTTTTCAGAGGTAGTTCTGTATCTTGACCACTACTTCTTATCCCTGCAAATAAGGAGAACCTTATAAATGTTCTCTATAAAAGCTGAAAAGTTACTACAGGCAGTTACTTTCACTGGTATTTATTTGGTGTAAAGATGATAAAATACAGATAAGAAGCTACGACGTTGTGCCTTACATTTACGTAAACAAGTCGTATAATTGGTTTCTCTTCATTCTATAAAAACAATGATGCTATCCAGAAAACAGTTATAACACTGTTTAAGTCATAAATTAGATATATGGTGATTCAATCTTGATCTCTTTAATGAAAATATTTTCCCATCTACATAATCGCAGACAGGCAGTTCTATCTGGCATCAACCAAGGAGTCAACTGACTATTGAGAAGCCCTTATGCACACCCCGTAGGAAAACCTACGCAGCTGCGCTGCTTCATGTAGAAAAGCTTGTTCTTAATATTTACGGTGCTAAACTTACAAAAACACTCCTCATTTAGCAGTAAATGTAACAGAATTACAAATTAAATAATCAACTTGAAATTTGTTCGGTAAACTTAGTTGAAAGATCGAAAGTATGAGACCCGGGCTTGACTGTTCCTAGATGAAGGCATTACAATTCCCAGCTGGTCGTGTATGATAGTTCTATCTGTTTATTTAAGGATGAGGCTATTAAACTAAATGGATTCCGCTCGCTAGCACCAAAACAAATGCAGATTATGCCTCCAGCGCCCCCCGCCCCCCTCTCGAAGACTGAATCATTTGCAATCAGAGGAGTAATTGTATACTCTAAAAGTGGAAAGACGTCAACAATGGATGACAGACTACTATGCTCCTCATTAACATTGGCGATTTTAAAACCAGTGAATTTCAAGACCTAATGCTGGTTAAGGCCTAACACGATTTGTAAGTCGATCATCTCTGCCGAAGTCAAACAAAACACTTAATTTTACTTCTACAGTTGCGTGCCCATAGTCAATCGCACTCAATACATGTGGGTGGTATGATAAAATCTGTAACTGAGAAATCAACCGCGGAGTGAGTTCCATACATTTTGTGGACAGGTTATAGGCCTTAACATTACCATCTTCTGCTAGTTCTGTTACTGAGACTAGTGGATTAATTGAGCTAGTACCAAGTAGTCATGTGTATGTCTTGAATAAATCTACCGTAATAGACAAAGAGTTATTGCAAAACTGCTCAAAAGGCATATGGCGGCAAAATTTTAATTAACTATCGTATATCGAGGTAAAATTTGATTGCTCTTTAAACGACAGGTAGGGTTTTGTTCAAATGCTTCTTGCTACCTGTGTACAGCTTTTACCCAAATTTGTAAAGACAATAATAAGCTAAAGTATGAAATTCAATGTGAAGCATGTTAGTAATACTGTGCAATGATGATACAGGCTTTTTAGAATGGAGAAAACACAACAAGATAAAGAAAGTAGAAGGCAGTAGTGGGCCTAGCAATTGATCACTTCTGATCAATACACTAACAATAAACATTCATTTCTATAGCCCTGCGTCAGTATCAATACCTAAAGACAGAATTATCTACCTTACTTATTGATTAACGTTTAAACGTTTGTTGGTGGTACAAAACAATAAAACTGCACGAAATAGCTAAAACATCTTTGTATTCAAAGCTTTTGTCGTCTGTCACTTTTCGGAGTACAAAATCGTCGGAATCGAGTAATATCTCTAAAACCTCACCAAACCTTTGGAATAAGTAACGTTGAGATAAACATCAGGCAAAAAATTCTTTTCAAATTTGACCAAAAGGCCTACCTACTAAAGATATAAGGATATCAATTATATATATATATACATGAAGAATTCAAGATGGAAATAAACTAGAGCAGATCGAAAAAGTTGTTAAGATTGTTAAAATCGTCAATGGCTTGCCTTTCTAAGCAAGTTTTTACTAACAACCAACACAGGGCAGTAACAATGATCTATAACGTGAACAAGTCTCCAAAATGACGTAACCACCAAATATTTATTGGGGGAGGCTAAACCTGATTTTCACCCAAATGACTTCAATATTTTATGGACTTGGCCAAGAGGGTTCGGCAGTTTAATGCTTCTAGATACCCTTACTTTGTACTTTTTCTCATGCCGGGGGGAGATATAATACAATGTCCTTTATGAACTCTGTTACAATTTTTCAATCACCTTGGAAATTATTGGGGGGACTTGAACCTCTCCAGCCCACAGTAGTTGCGGCATTGCCAAGAAGAGGACTGACGTCAATGATCAGAAAAAGCAATCTATTCATTTGATTCTGTTATAGGATGTTAGCAGTGAATAAGAAACACGAAGCCAGGGGAAGCACGTGATAACTGCCCCTCCGATGTCGGTGCTTGCCCCCACCCCAATATCGCCAATCAAGAGGAAAACTCGTTTTACCACAGAGACCCCATCACCCCCTCCCCCCAACTAAAACCTGGCTGCGTTCTTTGTGAATGACACACTGCTGACACCATACTGTTCGAAAACTATTAAACTCTCATTAACAGTTGTTATCAACTCTTTGTGTTCTTTTGTACGATGCTAATCGAAAAAGTGTCTTCTTTTGTACCAGCCTCGTTTAGACTAACAGAAGAGTGATTATTTAAGAGTTTTAACTATTGCAAAGATGGGTGTGATATTTTTGTAAATTTTATCACCTCCCATAAGATTGAAGAGGCTGGACACGCTCACTGTTGAAAACGCTGCACCTGGCTCCTTTATTTATTATCCAATCTCCGTTTGAAAGTGACTTTGTATAACTTCAAAACCTGGTGCACAGGTGAAGCGTAACTATTTCTGGAGAATAAAACAACACTAAAATCGATATTTAGTGGTCGTTTACACCCGTCTGTACGTCTGTACGATCTCCTGGTGACACAGTCGCCCTGAGAAACAACTTTATGAAGAGAAATCACTTCACATTACCACGTCATGAGCAACGCCCCTTAGAACCAGAAGTTGAAAAGTGAACTGTGACGAGGCGTGGACAATACAACTAGGTGTGCGACCAAATCCAAATTCTCTGATGTGAGAAATGCACCCATAAAACTCCTGAACAAATTGGCTTTTGAATTAAAACAAGTGATGAACATTATGTTCTCCTTTGTCATGCCTCTTCTTCCGATATTCCAGAACTCTGTGGAAAGAGTGAAATTCACCAGATAAACGTGAGAAAACTGAGAGAGCGGGAGGAGTGATATCAACTGACTGGTCTATTACGTTATCTTCATTGTGTATCTCTCGGTTGACTGTGATTTGCACAATCCGACTGAGGTAATGATTAAAACTGATTTTTTCAGTATGGAAACATTAAGAAGGGAGCCAAGCCGCCTTATCTGAAATTTCTAGAATCTTTATGAGTTATAACAGAACCTTCGGTGAATTGTAGGGTTGATGTCGGAGTTGTAGTCAAAGGGCTGAGGGGTTGTAGCCTTTTTGTGGTCAAATCACAAAAAGGCAACAGGCTTGTTGCTGTAACAACTAAAATAAATCAAAGGAGTGAATGCAGACTGTCTTCGGCTAGCGTTCTTCTTTCTTGCTAGCGTCCTTCTTTCTAGGCTTTTTAAGGGTTCTGTTTTGGGAAGATGAACGCAGGTAAGTAGAAAAGGTCAAACCCGATTGTATACAGCGACAATCAAATTCAAACTTCAAGCCGGGTGAAATAAAATTTCCAGTTTGTGGACAGAAAATTCCGTGATATATATTTTTTCTTCATTATTTATGTAATTGATATACTTTATATTTGATTTACATATATTTTGAGAATGTCAAGCCATGCAGCTCTTCTATTAGTATTTGTAAAGCAAACATGTTGCCAATTTAGACCATAGTATCAAATTATGGAAGAAATAGATAGGCAAAAGAACAGCCAGTGTTTAAAAAAGAAAGGACAACTATCATCAGTTGTTTGTTCAATTCGTGTGAGCAGCAAAAGCACTTGGTTGAACGACTAGACTCTATTGATTAAGTATACAATATGGGGACAAATGTAAATGCAAACGATATTTAAGAAAATTTATTGCTTTCCCTACAGACAAAAGCGTTGATTAGTTTATCATGATGCTCCTTTTGATGTGTAGGTTAGCTTTTAGGCACCTCTATGGCTCCACAGTTAAGTTAATATAAAGCATTGATAGGATTATATTAAGCTTCGCCTTAATCTTGTATTCGCCATATTAATGATAGGTCGGACGTTGCGCTTGTTGAAAGAGGGAAGTTGGACCACAGGTTTTATGACGTATGGATTAGAAACATGAGAACGAGGACAAAAGATTCTATTGTGCGTATAGAATATGTGGTTAAACCAAGATAGCAGAAAGTGGTGAATGGGAATGCTCATGCTTTATCTACTTGAAGGTATTGAGAGTAGTGTATTCTAAGAATCATGAAATGGTCAAGTTATCGATCAACTGTTCATTTTTTCTTATCAAAGCGAAAGTATGTAGCCCCTTGGAAATACCGTTTGTGCCAACAGAGATTATGAAACACGTATGAAACATTATGTGTTTCATAATCTCTGGTGGCAAACTGTTACAACAACAAGAAATATCTTGGGGATTGGAAAGGGTTGGCAGCAACTAAAGTCAGTACAAACATTTTAACGGCATAATAATATAGTATAGGCCAACGAAAACAGGCAAAATTATTAGTGCCCAGTCCCTGGTGGTAGCACCTCCAGACACAAGTATGCAGATAAGGATGCGACTGTCACATCTTAATTTTAGGCCTATGTTTTGTATTCCTTTTCGTTCATTGATAAGAACAAAACCATGTTTGTAAGTCCCTACGTCTGAAAGATTCTTTGTAAGCATGTAAAAAGGACTTAATTTTGTTTCATTATTGAGTTTACATATATTACTTTGACGGAACTAAATGGTTTCTATAATCGGATACTTTCAGTTAGCCTTCGGATTTCTTAGGCGAAGCACCAAAAGCTAAAGCACTTTTTATTAAAGAAATGACGACATACAAGTCAAAAAGTGTTCGTGTGTGTGTGTGTGTGTGTGGTGTGGTGGGATTTCCGTTTATTCAAGCACAATAGTGCGTGATCATAGTTGTCCACTTCTTCCAATTCGACACCCTAATTCTCTCATGGGATTTGAGCGTTTTAAAAATATAACCTTTGAGACACGGAGGCAGGGCTTCTCCCCCTCTCTCCCCGTTATGCCTTTAGTGTGCAAGGGGGATACTCGGAAAACACATGTGAGGTTATAGAGAAAGTAAATGCTCTGAGAAATGGAAATAGAAAGCCGTCTGAGGAAAATCTTTCACGTTCCATTTACTATGTCAAACTGGTACAACGAGTTCAAAGCAAAAAATAATTTATCCACTTGAGTGCCAACCATCTTGTAGGACACGTTTTAATTAGTCCTGAACCCTGATCAGGATGTTGTTGAGTATTCACAATAAAAGAAGGGGCCACCTGAGCTCATTGCTGTTTTATTTTAGCTGCAGATGAATGTGCAAATTGCTGGCTTTCTAACAACACCTCGTTAGTCTCTGTGCCTTTAGCAATTGCAAGAAAATGTAAGTTTTATAAATTTGAAAAAAGCCTAAAGAAATGTGAAGTGTTTGCTTTAGAGCAGCTAACCCTTGAAAAGTGATCACAGTTATCGTTGCAAAATGATAGAATGTCATCTTGATAAGCATACGGATGAGAAGATATATTCTTAGCTTGCTGCTAGTGAGTGTGTAGTAAAACAGATCTACTGAATATGCATCTATTGTGACAGCGACGGCAGAGTGATAAGTGGTTTCGTACGTGATAATTGGTAATAATCGAGGCATAGATACTTGTATTGATATTGAAATCAGATTGAATGGTAATGAAAATTGGTAGAAGGTGAAAAATTTTCATATGAATAATAGATGAAGTTTTCAGATGGATAGCACCGATCTTGAAATGTCTAGCAAAGTTGAATGCAAACAGAACATAGGTAAGAAACCGCACTGACGTCAGCGCACTCTTTTGTAAGATTGATGAAATTGAAAAGGTTTGTGTCACTATGCCGAATAGGAACAAGTTCTGCACAGTATTAAAATCTTATAGTAACTTTCCTTTCTAATTTACGTAATGAAAATCTATAAACAGTAGCACGTCTCCCACATGGCAGTCTTGACAATTTTATCTTACGACTTACGAGCCCCTTGTTAGGCTGTTAATTCACACATGTAAAAAGTAAGATGACACGGGGTAGCGAAACCGTTTTATGTACTGAAGATTGTTTTTCGTCTGACACTCTTTCTAGCACATAATTGTCAGAATTGAGCATGAAAAGGAAGGACTGAAACAAATACCCAAGTGTTTTGAAAGTAGCCAGTGAGAATTCTGACTGCCGGACTGCTTTTGTTTTGATCAATCATCTTCAAGTAGATTCCCTCAACCTTTGCGTAACCTGACAGAAGTGCAGAATGGCAAATTTACGAGTTCATCTCCTTGGTGGAAATTTTTCTATTTCGAAGTACCTTTTCAAACCTAATCAGAATTTTATTTTTCGTTCGACGAAATCACCGAGATTGCATTGGGTTTTGAGCCCAACATCGACGGCTATCAATACAGCGCCTGCTCCGGAAACTTTTATACACCTTGTGATTGTTTCTTTCTTTCTTTATTTCCTTAACCTGTGTCAGATTGTGGGAGCACCCTTCACGACACATGAACAATCCTTTTCCACTCCGCTCTGTCCCTTGTCTTCCTGTTGGCTTCAATCGCACTCAAGCATGTCCATTCAGCACTATTGCTAATCCAATTCGTCCTAGGTCTTCCTTTTTTGCGTGTGCCTTCAACGGACCCCTCGAGGATGGTATGCGAGAGAGTGTCGGTATGTCTACAGACATGGCCAAATCATTGTAGCTTCCTTTTCTTCACGACAGTGAGTAGCTCATCTGCTTGTGATTTACCCAGTAAGAATTTCAACTTCCCGCAAACAAATACTAACTCTGAGCCCAGTGCCAGTTTCTGAGGGCGCTGGGTGGGCCCTGGGCTGACTGAATTTTGCAGGGCCCTATGACGTCATCCATCGCAAGGATGGTTAGGCATGATCATGCTGTGGAGAGATTTTTGGCACTGCCTTTCCCCCAATAGGAATATCTTCCAATTTTACATTTACTTACACAAGCTTTGCATGGACAGATATATACATCTATATCATTAGCATAGAAGCGCTGGGGTCCTTGCTAACGCGGGGACTCGGGCCGTGGCCTGATCAGCCGTCCGCTGCAACCTCCACTGTCTGAAACATCGATTTAAAAGATAATTCTTCACAGTCAGAGAGTGACAAGTTCTTCACTCCTTTTCAGCCCAACTACAACTCGGTTTGGAAATGACGATTGTAAATGACGATTCTGAATCACTGAACCAATCAATTTTTCCATTGAACAAAAGGATAATGTATGGAGACACGGTCAAATTCAAGGTCTGACCTATGACTTATCGCCAAATTTCTGGTCTAATACATGATATCAGTACATTTTTTCAACAGAAAAGCTAACAAAACTAGTGATCAGTTAATTTTCGTTAGTGAGACCATGCATGCTTGAAGGACACCCAAGGCCCCCCGCCGGCGCACGCTAGTGGCACCAGATCAGTCAGTGGGAACTTCTTGTCCCTTGCAACTTTCACTGATTGAATTCTGAGTTTAAAATGCTTTCAGTTAAGTTATTTCAGGCAAAACGAGTCTCCTCTGCGTCACACATGCCTCTCGATAGCAATCAAGCACGTAGGTGATATTTAACAAGCCTCTACGAACTTTCTCCGATCCTAGAGAGTTTTTTTTCAGTAATCAAAAGTCAGAACAACATCGATATTATCGGTTTTGGTCTACGGTAATAGTACGAAATACCAGACAAATAGATCAGTAATTTTGCCTCATTAGTCATAGTCGCGGGTGTAAAATTGCTTCCTACGCTACATGACTCCTTCGTACTTTATATTCACCGATTTGCTGATGCCGACTTAAGGTGTAGGGCCATTGTATATCATTGAATGTAGGATACACAAGGAAAATGTCGGTTTATTCCTTGTTTTGTCACCGGAAGCTTTTTGAAGGTTTTAAGAATTAAGTGAACATAATGTGGGTGTTATAAACTTACATCTTCGGCAAAGAAATCGATTGTTTTTATCAATATTAGATAGCTAAAGATCTGATTTTAGATGTCTTTATCAACAACAAATCACCTGCAAAATTATCCTTTTCCTTTTGGACGAGGAACTTGCTGTCCATCCATTTCAGATTGTGCCTCCCCGGAAGACCGTTTGCCATGTAAGACAACACCAACCTACTACACCCCTGTGTACATCCGATCAGACTTCAAAAGTTTATAAATGGCGGGAGATTGAAAACCTGGGCAAAACGTTCTGTTTATTTGTGCGGATGGGGAGAGCAGGTGGCTTCGTTTCATCTTTAAAGTCACAACCAATTTTAGCATATTGTGTAGCGACTTTCTCGCATTATTGGCTGTGATAGCCTATGTTACAGCAGCAAAGGAGCTTCCCGAAGGTGTCGCGATGAGGCTGTTACCTTCGCTCATCTTCTATCTAACTTGTGGACTTTTATTAAGTACAGGAAGATGCCGAGTCAAACATAAAGCAAAGAAAGGACACGAATACCACATGAGGAAGGTTTGTTTTGCTTTTTGAGACCATAAGAGATAGTGTATATATTGCTATTCTGAGAGCTACACCGAACGGATGTGAGCCTATGAAGAAAAGGCGATGCTTTGACAGTGATTATTGCCTGAGTCTCGCCTGCGACTTCAGAAGCGCTCATCACTTGATAATATGCCACTGTTTTACCACTGTTTGGAGGCACAGATAGGCTCATTTTAATTGCAAGATTAAATTCAACCATACTGCTTAAGACACTGTGGGTTAATTACGTTACTTGCATTTTAAGGGAGAATTATGTTTCTAAAGTAGGACCTTGTTTATATCCTTCAGTCAACAAAAGTGAATGATTTGTAACCGCCAAGTTTTAAAATCTGTCGCGTTATTTATTGGTATGTTAAATTTGTCACGGTCAATAAAATATGTGAAAAGCGCAGTAAGGGATAAAGGAAAGATTGATGTTACGTAGGTTAATATTTGCAGTAGCCTATCTGCCACTTTCGCCAGAACTTCCCTTCGCTTGTTTCTTGATTTACAAAGCGTGAAGAAGGCGGTCAGAACCTTCATTGCTTAATGAAGTGAACCGAACCGAACTGAAGTGCAGTTTATAATCATTAAAGAAGAGTTTTTTTTCTTTACGCAAAGGGGCAAAATATCTGTTTTGATGCGCGTTTGTTTAGACTAACGTTATCATTTCTACAACAAAATCATTGAAACAATCACAAGATAGCTGAAGGGAGCACCATTTAGGAGGGAATGTGGATCCAGGCCAGGAACAAACGTCCTTAAACCTACATCAACTGCTCTTCGAATGTGAAAATTTGTTGTCAACATGTGATCCCCTCTCCGGATCGTTAATTTGGAATGCTCGTCACGGAATCGCTTAGACAACCATCAAAATTCCTTAAGTTTTTACAGTATATAACTTGAGCACGTTGTAAGCTTTTGATCTTCTGTTCTTTTCATTCAGGAGTCGTAACATCTACGTGAATATTTGTGCCCTATTTACAGTAGAAACACCCGATATTTTGCCAATGTTATAAATCCTCCTGGATATTCCCGCACATTAAAACCCTTATCAACTTTTGGAAATGATTAGCCGTACAGTAAGGCATGTCGAGTTACCTCAGACAATTATACAAAAATAGCCACTGGAATACATAGTGAAGAATGATCGAAAATCAGTGCGTTTTGATTTTGATTTTAGAATGCCATAAGCCTCTTTTTTACTATATTTAGTTGGCGATACGGCAACCAGTAGATGGTAGATTTGAAATTATTCATTATCATAGTTTAAAAGTTCCACATTGCGAAAATAAGTGAACAGATACCTAGAACAGTGCGAGAAAAGAACGCTGCTTATTCAGAAGAGTATCCGATATCTTTTTTGGTGATTCGATTCTCAATGTGATACATTTTGCACGCTTTAAATTGTTTCGGTGAATATCTTTTGATCTGTATGAAAGAAAAGTTTCTAAAACGTTACTTAGTTATTGTATACAAAATCTCCCGAAAAGTTCCAATTTGTAACTAAATGTTTCGGTTTCAACAGACAGCCTTTTTCCCGTGGTAAGATGTACCGGTAGATGCGTGTATTTTATAGAATGTTATTATCATCAGATTCTTTTACCTTACATCCCGTCACTGAAATTCATGTTTCTGTCTTTCTGGACACTGTTTAGAAATCGTGTAAGATCGATGGAAGCAGAAAGATGCAAAATCTAGACCACTAGGGTCTAGATTCTGACATTATTTCAAGTACCCAATTCCTCAGAGAGATTATTAATTTCACCAAATCGGAAGACTTGCCATAAAACTATTAAAAAGAATCGTTGAGCATCAACAACTCCCCTCGCTGAAAAAATTCCGTGGTGTTGCTTAAGTGCCAAAAATAGTTTGAACTTTCTGTACAGTTTAACAGGTAGAGGTTACATAATCTGAGCAATGCGATATGTACTTGAGATTTCTCCTTTGCTTCGATGAAAATAAATTTTACCTTATTTTGTTAGTAGTGTGGCAACTAAATGGAAGACATTACAATACATGAACCCTAAACATTAGTTTTTCACGGGGAAGCGTTGTACCGTTCCCAGAATATGTCTTCCGGAATGAGTTGACCCGTATCATTTTTGGCATTTCAAAACTGATAAGTCGCCCACACTCCTGCATGCGATTTTGAGATAAACGGACCTCTTGTTCTGTTGCATCTTAAAGTTCCGATTTGTATGCAAGAAAGGTAGGCTAACTGCAACTTCGGTTCTTGTATTTAACTTTCCTTTCGCTGTTAATCAATTAAGATTGATTATTGGTGATCTCAGTATTATTTTTACACTCTGAATCTCGGTCGTTTCTGTTTCTCCATATTAATTAAGTTGAACTATAGATTGTAGAAAAGAGACATGTAATCGTTGAAGCAAATTATGCTTAGTCTTCGGGTGCCATTGACCGTAAGATAGAATTTTATTCAGCATGGATTAAACTCTGATAGATAATATAAAATTAGCCTTCTGTGCGTTTCTACGCACAGTAAATGTCCTTTTAATTGTAACTCAACCCTAATATTTTCTTATTCCACACAGCAAAAAATCCACCGACTGCTAGAGTTAAGTGAACAAGCGTCTAAGAGATTAGCTAATCTGAATGACTATACAAGATTTTACACCACGTTATTGAAGCGAATTCTTCGAGTGAGAGTACCAGGTACAATAGGACATCATGAAGTGAAAAAGGTATTTTACATCTGTTGTATTTGCACGTTGGTTTGTCCACTTAGTCTTCTCCACTGCTCTTATTTTATTGTTTTGCATTTATGTTTAACGTTTTTATCAGATGCTTGATTGTTAATAAATTTTACATATCGCCAGTGTGCGTTTGGAAACATTACAAAGATACAGTTAACATATCTCCAATGTGAATAATTTTAGCTGCTCTGTTTAATTTATGAGGGTAGTCAGTTCATAGTCCTTTTAAACCCAATTTTTACAAGTAACCTTTCAAAGGAAAACTTCCCCTTTTACCAATGGTGGACTGAGTACTTCTAATTTCACAAACAACCATATCTCTCTTGAGGATGTATATGTTTATAGATGTACTAAAACTTTTTTTTGATTAAGTAGTATACAAGGCAAGAGCGAAAACCGGTGACTTGGAGGATTAAAGAATGCCCTATGGAATTAGGGGGCTTTTAAGGATAGGTAGAGAAATGATTTGAAGTCAGAAAGATACCAACTGCAGACAAAACTTTTGTGCCATGTTTGAGAATTGAAGGGTAACAAATTGAACTTTGAAATTAAATGGCCTGTTAGAAATTGCATTATATCTCACAAAGGTGTAAAAGGACATTGCTTTTGTGCCTTGACAAAATGTTTGAAATCATTAACGTATATCAAGAAATGAATGTGAGGTATTTATGAATATCTAAATATTGGCAAAGTGATGATTTATTGTTGAATCATGAAAAGATAGGGATAGGTAAGGATTAAGGATTGTGGTGCTGTTATGAAATGTCTGTTGTATTTTGCCTTATAATGAGATTGTAGAAGAAAATATCACTGTTATTTCTCCATTTGTTTCCATTGAAATATGTGTACATAGATATGTGTTTATCTATATGTTGATATCAATAATTAAAAACTGCCACAATGTAATTTTGTTTTGAAATATATCCTTATAAACACACATATAAACATACATATGTATATAAAAATTTGCACATATAATGCAAGGTGTAGTGTAGTATCAAGCACTATCAACAATAGTGCTTGATACATAAATGTAGAGCAATATAAGACACACTAAAGAATAGATGGTGAGTTTACTATTCAGTTTCTTGCTAAAGCAATCATCAGGGAAATGTTTGACAATCACTGGGGGGAGAAACTCCAAGTAGCAAACTCACCATCTTTTCCTCAAGTGTTTTCTTATATACTTTTATCTCGATTTATTTGTATGCAAAAAAAAGGAAATCCATTTATAGATTTTATTTTCTGAAATTTTACAAAGCAACTGATGTAACAATTTTTTCATGTTCTCACCTGGCAAGTTATATATGAGCTCTAAGATTATGTGATGGATATAAGAATATTATATGCAGTATCATTAAAATGTGTGAACTTCTGTCTGTACCCAAATATGAAACTGCACACGAACAGGACATTTTAGTGAACTGGGATAAGTCACAAAAGGCAAAGAGTTATGGGAAAAGAAAATTGCACAAAAAAGTATAAGGGAAAGATAATAAATTTGGGCATCTGTTGCAAACCTGTGGGCCTAGAGTGCTGGATACATTAAAGTTTAGTAATAATAGAGAGAGGAAACAATGAGAAAAAAGAATTCCCATTAGCTAAGTTTCATACTCTATTGATTGTCAGGCAAATTTTCATGAATATCAACTTTGATACTTATAGCCCTCCACTGTGTACACAGCATTGTAAATAGAGCTAATTCTCATCAGCTTCATCACATTAATAAATGTTGTACAGTTAACAAGATGACAGTTCTGTGCAAGTGATCAACGTTTTAATTTGTGGGGGATAACTCTTTTTTATGACTGCTGGAAAAAATTTAACTTTTTGTTATTCCAGGCTGAAACCACCAAATCTATTTTATACGGGTTTTATAGGACATCCAAAGTAGTCTTACAATCAAACTTTGCTCTCTCTGTTACTGATACCTGACAACAAGCACTAGATAAGCAAGAGGCTTGGCTTTGGAAAGTCTCTTTTGAAGGTAGTGATCAAAAAGTAAGATTGATAGTGTTTATAAAAAGAAGAGGGTGATCTGGTGGTAAAAAGCTTGGACTTATTGGTGGCAGGAAAAGTAGAAAGCAGACAGCTGAAAATGACCTTGAAGGATGTTGTCATCAGAACTTGCCAAAAGGTTAGCAAGAGAGGGGCTTGCATGGCAGGAACAAATGGAAGTTTGGAATTGATTTATCCACAATAGTTAAAGAAATCATGCTGGTGATAGTGTCTAGTGTATGTTTCCAGCTAACAAGAGATTTTTATTGACCTGCATTTTCACAAAAACATATTGAAGATTTTGGTGCAAATATTTCCCTTAGATTTTCATAGTTGTAAAAGTACATATTAACACAATTTGATTATATATATTTGATTCAAAATCCTAGGCCACTTGCTTTATTGCAAATGTTTCTAGAATACCTACATCATTTTACTGTAAACATTTTCAAAGGTTTCAAATCAAGATGCTTTTATTTGATCAACACCTTGTTGATTATATCATGTCATTTTCAACTTGCTTGGTAGGGCAAATTTTCACCACCTGAGCTTAAGAGTACTGTTTGCTCGTGGAAATAAGTGAGGTATTTACACATCATAGACCAAGTCATGTTTTATTATGGTAGAATTCATCACTTTATTGCCTGTCAAAGTCAACAAGATAATGAATAGTGAAAACTGCTGAAGATTATGTTGTCCTTTGTTGTTTCCACAGACCTTAGAAATAGATTCACAGACCAGATGCCCTTGAAGTTCATGTTGTCTTCTGTTGTTCACCCTTGTAAGATTGATTCATCAGAAACAAATTCCCCCAAAGAGACAATTCTCTGTGTTTCATTCTCTCTCATAAGAACAAATTGCCAAAAGTTTATTTTCAGAAAACCATAAGAGGATTATGTCATTTGGTTTTGAAATTGGTTTCCTGGTGCAATTCTGCATATATACATATAGATATATATATGGAATGCGTAAGTTCTTAGGCAGACACTCAAGCAGTCATGAACTAAGTAGTATAGAACTCAATAAACATGAGGTGCTTATGGCGCTAGTGGGGATCAAACTAAGTATCCCCCACACCAAAAAAGAATGCTTTACCATTGCACTAGATAGTGCAATAGTAAAGTTGGCAATTCGGGAAGTTGATTCTGAAATCTCACCTACCAGCAGCCTATTTTTTCATTTCACTATTAGCTTCATCAGTGCTATTTCATAAGTACTCAGGCCTGTTTTGGTAATGTTAGACATTATTATATTTTGTGTACAATGATGCTGTAAAGTTTACCATCAATTTGCCAAGTTATAAAGCTTAAGGTAACGAGAACATGTGCCAAGTTGCAGATGTATATGCTTATAATATAGGTAAATCTAAGCATCTCATCTCACTTGTTATGGTGTGAAAATACCAAACAATTGAAAAGTGAAGTCAATGCACATTGAAAACAAAATAGCCTGGTATGTATGATATGTCAAGTGGGCAGCACATGTAAAGAGAGATTGTAGTTATTCTCTAAGCTGCAACTTGATTAATTTATGAAACTTTTGTTTGCATTATTATAGATTGCCCTTGATAATCGGAGTTTTGGGCATTTATGGCTTAGTGAGATCATGTAAACTTTATAAAAGTTAATAAACAAATAGCTTCATAGATTTGCTCATATATTTTCATATATTGAACATTGCACTTAACCATTGCAATTTTTGCACTTTTTTTTACATTTATATAGTTAAGTATAGACATAAGAATGCATCATAGTATTATAATTTTTTATAGTGGTCTGATATTAATCAGCTACCTTACCCAACAGTTTGGAAGTCATACAGTTTACCAAAGTAGTTTCTAGTATCTATCTATACTTAATAAGTCTCATTGTTTCAAAACAAGGTGTAGACATGTCTTTTCAGACATCACATTTTAAATAATCTCTTCCCCAAAGCACTTTGCATGTTCTTCCATGACTAAGTGACATGGTGCAAAAAGGCTAGTCTCCAAAATTTGTAGCGAGCTGGATGTCTATGGCCACTGTTATCAGCAGGGTTCACCTATCTCAGTTGGTACAACATAAACCCCAAATGGACTGTTTGTGTGCTTAAATTCCATTGGTGACATTATTTTTTATTTCTATAGGATCTTTTCAAACTTAATAGGGATACATAGAGAGAGTATACAAGATAAATTGATGTGTAAATGATCAAAATCACCATTGTTCTTGTTTTGGAGATTGACATAGCTAATTATCATTTCAAATTTGCCATTATTGATCCAGAAAATGCCTCATGCCTGCAAGCTACCCCAACGTTCTAGTACTACATCCATAAACAATGTCTTATCAAAGATATAGTAACAAAAGTATAGGTAGATATCAATAAATTGGTTCAGGGATCGGTCATGTTCTAGTGGATAAGTTCCTGACCTTCAGATCAAGAGGGTCAAGAGGGTCAGGGTTCAAATCCCGTAATGGTCAGTGGTGATGTCAGGAAGGGCATCCGGTCTTAAAGTGCTCTATGCTCCAGTAACAAGCAACAACGTTAAACGGAGAGGAAAAAAAGAGAGAGAAAAAAAGGGTTTGCTTCTTCATATGCTTATTTACCAGCAGCATTTCATGAACGTGAAATACATTTTTTATATCAAATAACTCTTTGGCATATAGTTACACTGATATGAAATAATCAAGTTTTATATAGAATCTAATTTTCTAAAAGGATGCCACATCTAGTTCCATATTTCGATAAAAAGTGATCAAAACATCATTGGTATTATTATGTCTAAGGTCACAACCCATTTCCCGAATTTTTGAAATTTCGAAATGACTTTTAGCAGAAGTATACACTCGCTATTGAATGGTGTTGGAGGGGAGTAATTTTCACCAGTCAGTGAAGTTTGTTTCATTTATTTAAAGGTGGATTTGAAAATTGCTATGAACATTGAAATGTTGAGTAGGCGAGTGAATACTCTTGTTGAATATTTTTAGCTTTTACAGCATCGTTTTGTGCTTTTTTTGAAGCAAAATCATTTAGGGGCAACACTCTCCCTCACCCATCCAAACTCCTACCACTTACTCCAATGTATTATCTGATCTCATAATTATTTTCTTCTCAGTGAATTGATACTTGTACAATGTATACTTTTACTGAAAGTTCTGACATTAATGAAGACGTGTTGTGCCATTTAATGCCAGTGAAGGTGCTCTTTAAGGTGTCTGCATTGGTCCCAAATTTCTCCTACATTACTTGCAGTATGGAACCCTTTTGGTTTGTAGATGCTGCAGATAGATACTAATTATTGTTTCTAGAGGACACAGATATTTCATGTCAGCCATATCTTTGGGCTCAAGGAGATACTGTGTATCTTGCCTTGAAAAGTCAGGTGCATTATGTGTGTGGGGACTTGGTAGTCAGCAGCCTATTTCTCTTGGAGACAGCTTATGCTATTGCTTCCCATTGGAGAGAGTGTTGTATGTCATCATCATTTGCAGCAGCATCATTGGCATCAGCATGATAATGATCATCATCACAATCATCATTTTCCTTTCCATCATCATCATTACTATTATTGTCATTATAATCATTGCTATCATTATCATTACTATTATTATCATTATCATTGTAAACATCATCATAATCGTTGTCATCCATATCATTACTGTTATTATTATCATTATAATCATCATCATAATCATTATCATCATCATTATCATATACAGACATAGACATATATTAGCAAACATAGAGAGAACACAGGATAAAACTCCATTCATCATTTTCTGTAATAAACGGATCAGTGATCAAACAAGATTGTCAAAAACCCCAATTTCTTTTACTTATGAATATTTTTCTATTTTTCTTTCAACCCTTGAAAATAATTCCAACTTTTGTATTTTGCAGTTTATAATAAAAAAGCTTGAAGACCTGAATTGGGAAGTGAAAATAGACGAGTTTGATTCCGCTACACCATTTGGAATAAAACGCTTTACTAATATAGTTGCCACTCTTGATCCACGAGCACACAGACGGATTGCCATTGCAGCACATTATGATTCAAAGTACATGGTTCCAGAGAGTGGGAAATATTTTATTGGTGCCACAGATTCTGCGGTGCCATGTGCAATAATGCTTGACCTTGCGGAAACACTTCATAGCAGATTGATACGCCGTACTAAGGTATGATCTAGGGATTTTAATAATTTATCAATTTTTTTTTAATTAAAGTGGAGTTTATATAAAAACTATAGCTAAGCATCAGTATTTAGAAATTAGAAATTTTTCACTACCGATTTGTATACAGTAGCCGTAAACAAAATAAAAATGTGCTGGTCACAGTCTGCTGGATGTATTGCTCCTTGTCAGCAAGTGTAGAAGATCAGATTTTTTTACAGAGTCTGAGCAAGGAATGCAAATTCTAAGGTTCAGTCCAGTACTTTGATAGATAAAGCAACGTAGTGAGTACTGAGAAGCATGCAGTGGTGCATAAACGAATGCCAATGCCTACGCTCACGCGATGTGGAAAAGATTAGCTGATTTCTCTTGTGGTTTGTTTTATTATTATCAGAAAATAGCCGAAGCTTACATCACCAGCCTCAAATTTTCCAAAAGATGTGGAAAGACTTCACATTGGCGCCCAAGGATTTTTTTCTCTTCTTATTTGAAATCGAACTCCCTTACAGATAAACAAAACAATACAATGTATTATAAACCTTGACACCAGTTAATAATGCTCGTGTGGGACATAAGAACGCCTCTTTCCCTCGGTTCATGCGAGTAAAACCAACCATGTACTTGTCACTGTTATGCTCCACTCACTGCTTGCCCCGCTTTCGATAAAGTAATATCTGGTCCTTGCATCTCTCAGAACTTTATGAAAAGGGTCTATTGACTTAATCAGGATAGTTATGTAAACACTGACAAACTCTTCCAATAAGATTTACTTGCATTTTACAAGTACCCTTTGAAGTAGCAAATTTAGATGTCACTTTCAGAACCAAGAGTTACGCCATCAAATGATCCCATGTTCGCTCGTGACTTGATGAAACCCGGATGTCGTGTTTATAAGTTAATAAACTCAATCTTACAGCGGCTCCAGTACTCTGAGATTTCCTTTTATATTTGTACAGGAAACGGACGTGACACTACAACTTCTCTTCTTCGACGGAGAAGAAGCTTTTGTGGAATGGTCGGAGCAAGATTCATTGTACGGATCAAGACATCTGGCCGAGGTTATGTCCCATCGGTCTCATGTCCACAAGGGGTCTCCGGCAAATAGCACAATGCTAACTGCGCTGGTATGTGTCAACACTCTTCCATTTTAGATAAATTTTTATTTGAGTCAAGAACATAATAGGTTATGAGATTAGGACTTTGCGTTTTCGTTTTCGTGTAATGTCACATAAATACAGATTATGCAGCTACTTTATGCGTAAGAACTTGTAAGGAATCCACTTGCATGTTTCTCGGAAGACATAGAAAGGTTGTTTTCCTAAAATAGAAAGGTTACTGACACACTATGGGAACACTACTCCTTCCTTCCAGTATTATAATTTCTTTCCTCTACTTTTTCTTCCGTTTTTACTTTTTTTCGCGCGATCCATACATCTTTCCGTCTTTCCATCCGTTCTTCCATATCAAAGCCTTTCCCATCTTTCTTTTTTTCAGTCGTGGATCGCTTTCCTTTCAACTTTTAGTTCTTTTCTTCTTTCTTTCTTCTCATTCCTTTCTCTCTTTTTTTGTTCCTTCTTACCCTTCTAAGTCTCATGCCATGAATTATGAAATGCCACGGTGCCTCTAGTTCTTCACCATCAGATATAACATGAATGTCCTCAAAATTGTCTGTGTATACTTAAGACTTTGAATCTTTGAATATTCCAAAAAGACAGAATCTAAATAAATAAAGAAGAAAGAGATAATATAGTGATATTGGCATACTTGACTCTTCATGATAAAGACAATTGATGAAAACCAATATCTGGTATTTATTGGCAGGCATGTGCTAGCTATACAAAATCTTGATTGGCGATCTTAGAATTGCATCTTTTGTCAAATGTCAAATGATTCACACCTGTGTCGATCCAAATTCGCTCTTGTAATGCTTTAAAGAGAACGCATGGGAAACAGTAAACCTTTCGTGAACTTTGGCAACCTGTTAAGCAAGCATACTTACTATACCAGTTCTTGTAGAACTTCCGCTTATAAATAGTCATATAACTTGTCTCTGGTTTGTCTGGACTAAGACGTTTTACTTCATGCTTCTCTTCTAACGTCAATGCTGAAAATGATTGGATCTCAGACTTATGACAGTATTAATAGCTGTTGATGTCGATTGTAATCGCTTATCAAAGCAACATCTGAACCTCAATACAATTTCACTTTTTATCCTACATTTTCTGTAAACTGCTGTGTGCAAATAGTAGCCGGAAGGCTATATAACAAAGTAATCTGGAAGTAGAAAATTGTAAGGAAAACATCAATAATCTTAATGATGTTTCACGTTGCTACTGCTGCCGATTTGGCCACGTAAAAACAACAGCAGCTACGTTGACGTAATAACATAATTCACTGACCTCTATTTCTTCCACCACTAGGTAAACAGCAATGTCATGGCAAACATTCAGTCTTTCTCGATAGTTCTGGTAGCCTACTCCTTCTCCATCTAGCAAGTACACTTCCACTCTTTTTCTCAGCTGACGTTGAGTTTTTCCCGCTCGAACAAACTTCCAGCGACTAACAAAGTTATGTTGAGTTCTCCATCCTCTGTGCCGCGTCATGTGGTGTAGGCCGAACAAGAATCCTGCATCTGAAGTCAGTTGCATTTTGACGGAATGAGTGGTCTATACATTCATTTTTTCGGGCTGGGTGCCAAATTATTTTTTTTAACGTGGCACCTTCGCAGTTTCCAGTCAAAGCCTTGTAAAGCACTCATCGGGAGAGCTCGTTTTGACATCAATGTGGAATGTTCTGACGTCAATGGCATAGAAACTCTCATAACTGGACTTGGG
>JAAAKL020001037.1:0-33856 GCA_010016065.2 Carybdea cf. marsupialis auct. non (Linnaeus, 1758) | reverse complement strand
AAGAATACTTTATAATATACTGTAACACAAGAATTCACTGTTCTTTCACGGACGGGGGTCTTGTCAAGTATGGAAGCTTATCCTGCTGTTCTGATCTTTCCAGCGCAGTTTTGGAAAGTACGTAGCAAAGTCCAGTAGGAAGTTATTGCTCTTGTTCATGGAGCTGTCGATCTACTGTAAAAGAACCGACAATGTTCTTTCCAACAAAATTGTGTGGAGCCAGAAAGCAACAACGTAGAACATTAAGGTGACCAAGGAATCATCACAATTTTGTGTTTAGTATTGTTACGACAAGGCACAGTTAGCTATCTCTGGTATTTTCTACAGGGTTTTTCAAGGTGTTTTGCCAGTATTCGGACCTGCAGATAACGTTCTCCGTGCAAATTAGCATAAAAGACATACGCTAAAACCGGAAGGTCTGTAACGGAAACTTGTAGAAAAATTTACTAGTGCTATCAATACGATATATTCATATGCAAATGGACAAATCGCCGCTTGGAAAGTTTTGATGTTATGTTTCAGATGTCGTGTGGCATTTTTCCTATGTTTTTCCCTCTTCATTCTTGACTTTTAGGAGGCTGCGTCAAATAAAATAGGGACTCTGGAAAATGCTTTACAAACTTCAAATGAAGAAAGAGGCAAGGAACAGAAAGCTTACCAGGAATCTTTGCAGGTTAAAGAGGTAACTGCTTCCTCTTTTATTCTCTTTCTCTCCTTTCTTGTCCTTCTTCCTTTCTTGCCCTTCTTCCCTTTCTTTTTCTTCTCCTTTTCTCCCTTGTTTTATGTATCTTGCATTTTTCTGTCCCTTCCCTAACTTTTCCTCTTGTACTTCTCTCTTCCCCTTACCTTATCGTCTTCAAGTCGTGGTGCCCTTAAGGTGTCACCTCATCTTAAGTAACCTTTGTATTCCTCGGTTGTGCATTAGTTTTGAAGATTATTTTCGTAATAGTTCATGATAGTTCAAGTCACAGAATATTTAAGCGACGCGGAAGTGATTCAATTGGATTCTTTACTTAGCAATCATTAATCGAATTACGACTAAGACAGTTGTATCAAGTCAGTATGAATATTAATGCTGTTTTTCTTGAGCAACTTAAGACGATTTTCTCATTACCCAAATATGTACGGTTCAGTAGAGCTGTGAGTAACATGTGGTCCAGGTGAATTGTTTTAAATATTTTACAGTACGTAGTTGTTTGGACCTTTGTCTGTAGCAGATTTGCTTTTTCATCACTTTGGAGTATACTAAACGCTCTCCTCAGACATCATGTTTTATCTCAGTTCTCAAGCCTTACTCTCTTAGGCTGAAGTAGCTTCCGCAGAACTTTGTGTACTATTTGCCAATAACAGGGTGTTGTTTATAACTTTTTCATCCCTTTTGAAGTGGCAAAACGGAGTCTGTTTAAAATCAGCTTTTATGGCATCGACGTAAAATATTATGTTCATGCAGAAGCAACCTTATCTTTAAATGAATTTTATTTATTTAAAAAGTCTGAAATTTGCTGTTAACAGATTTACTTTTATTTGAACTAGGTTGCATTTAGAAGAATGTTTGGGTCACATCTATTTGAAAAACTGCTAAAAGTGTTTGACGTCTTCTTTATCAAAATTGCATGACAACGGAGGATTTCGTGTTAATTGTTTTTCTTACATTTCTTCGACTTCGTTCTGTTACTTGTCCCTCCACTCCCTCTCCCTCTCCCTCCCCTTTCGTATTGCTTTTCACGCTCTCGATTACAACATTTACGCACCGTAGAACGAATTCAAGATGAACTTAGATGAAAGAGAAGAACGTTACAAGGGACAACAGACAAAGCTGCAGAATGAAATAGCTGAAGTCAAGCAAGAGAGTCAACAGAAGGAGGTGAGCGATTGCCAACAAGTTGGCTATCAGAACACTTAATGTACGTGCAATCATCTGACTAAAATAACTCATTATGTACGAGTTTGTTAATCAATTGAGCTTGACTCTGTACCGTCAAATCGGTAGTTTTCTGTTGGCTAGCATATTCAGACTATATTACTGCGGGGGGGGGGGGGGGGGGTATTTAGGGGCTTCTATCCTATCCATTTACAATTCGGTCTGTAGTCTATAATAAATTAGTAAAATGTCATTTGGATTGTTCTTATAGCATAGACTAAGTATGGCAGTTGCACTGGTGTTCACATTTATACTTTGCCAACCAACACCAACGTTTTCGATCCCATTTAATAGTGCTCCTCAAATTCGCCAGCTCTGTTGGTTCTACAAGTAGATTGTACATATCCTAGTATCCTAGTAAATATCGTAGTATCTATCGTGTTTTCCTGTGCACCTAATAATACTCAGTTGTGGTTAGTGGCTATGATTTCGTTTTAGAATGATTTAATGAATGAAATAAAATCAGTTCAGGAAAAACATTCAAGCGAAGTCTTGGAATTGAACAGCAAAATATCAAAACTGGAGCAGGAGTACGCAGCTGGGCTGGTGAGTTGTGTTTAGATGATAGCCTTTTTTTTTGATAAGCTATATTTGTATAAGGAAACCTTTTTCTGAGATTTTGGAACCTGATCATCCTAATGAAAAGGACAGGAAGCGAAGGAGTCCCGTGACTCTTGAACTAGCGACGGCAGTATGTGCCACGACAACGCCCATCTTTTTATCCCTAGATGCCTGATCAAACCCGTTTGGATCTAAGGCAATGCCTATTGCTGCAGCATATTCTGCTATTTTTCTTAAAGGATTGTTCCGCCTTGGAGAACACAATGCAATGCGTCGATTTTTCTACAGTATTCGTTAACGAAGCACAGTTGCATAGGCTGATCGTTGGACCATGGGTAACAGAAAACCACCCCTTCTTTTTTCTCATGTCGTCTCTGGGTAAGAGCACGTTTTCTCCCACAGTTTTGCTGAAGATCATTATGCAACATACGTAAAACAATACTGCCCTTACTTTTTCTGCCGTACTGTATTTGTTTGTGAAGCTTACGTTCTTTCTTTCCCTTGAAAAAAAGGCGACACATTATCCCCCTCTTTGTACGTTGCACTGCAAAACTTTTACGTATTCCAAGCCTAAAGGCAAAGTTCTATTTGTTGAGATCTACGTCCTGGTGCACAAGTGAGTGTCTTCTGTATTGATAACTGTTGATTAAGCCTCGTGTTTTGTAACATTCAGCCCCACCTAAGGTCTGCAAATGACGAAAGGGGAAGGAGTATATACGAGTCCCACGAATTGAAATACGTAGATCATTTAGTCGTCCAAGACCAAGGAATGTGTATAATTTACCATCTGGCTACCATGTGTGAGTAGAAATAAGTGAAGGTTTAAGGTAGGAGTCCCACTGTTGTCTATTGTCAGAATTTATTACTACATGTCAACATCCGTACAGTTTTAAGTGTTGTACAAACAATTTCAACAAAGTTCATTTTGTTGGATTCAAATTCCTGTATGGACATTGTTAACGTATCTAGTTTATTCTAACAGCCTTCGTTACATCTTGTCTTCCGAACCTGTCAACTTGCAGTGAGCTCGAAATGACTAATTCGTGTGGAGAATTATGCAGAATTAGCGCATATCGATTTACCTTCCCGGTGCTTAGAGGGGGACGTCGATGAGCTGATTACATTTTTTAAGACTTAAGGATGTTCTATAAAAATCAAAAGCATATCTTCATCAACAAGGTCAAAGATCACCTGGACAGATCATTTGATGTTCTATAATGCGTTTCTTGCGTGGAATTTTTGCCGCCCTGTACTTCTTTTGCGACCATCTTAAAATTTAAAATTAGCAAATTTTAGTCATCAAATGCTTCTCGTCGTTTACAGATACTTTTAGAGCAAGAGAAGGAGGAAAAAACAAAAATTGAAAATACGGTAAGATGAAAGGATGTAGTAGCCTAAATTAACATGCGAATTGTGGTTCTTGGGTCACAACATCAAGCCGATTCCGTTAGTAAATCGTGGCGAAATTCGACAGTAAAGGCATTTCTTGGTGAAGTTACCTGTACTAGCCATTTTACTGATGGCAAAAAATGCCGCCATAGTTAGGAGGGATTGTGGCAATTGATTTTCCTCAGCGAGCATTGTATTTTTCTCTGTTCTTTTTGCCCTCACTATTTCCGTCAGCATTTTGATTTAACATTGTTGTCAATTTTCGTATAATTCATAATGCTGTCAAGCTGAATTTGAATTTAAAGATTTTATCGATGATTTTACTGGGAAGAATTGCGTTGGCTAGGATACCTAACTGTCATCACGGTCGAGACCAGATCATCAGTTGGGTATGATGTAATTCAGTGAGCATTATGGTGTGATAGGTCAGGTCTGGGAGGGCCCGGAGGGGGACCTAATATGTTGATAAGGGTAGTAAAATCATAGAGTTCATACATAATGTAAAAGGTTTTCTGGTTGGTTACCTTTGAATATACTGCGACTACATTATCTCCATGTGTTTAACGCAGAACCTGTGATTTCCCTTCTTTTATAGCTTAAAAAGATAAGAGAGGAGCATAGTTCTGTCTTGACGAGCCTTGAACAGAAAGACACTGTACTACAAGAATTGCAGAGGCAGCACGAGGTGTGTTAACAAATTGATAGGATCCTGTTGAATAAAAAGATGCTAACTCTATTTTTACTTTTCCCGATAGTAAGTAGTTTCCTACACGTGATATGTGTGATACAACGAACATCTGGCATCGCAAGCAAAACAATTTTATCATTGCACCGTAGCAAAGTGGTGGCTGGAGCCTAGCTACTAAATTCGTAAAAGTTTGGAGGGTAGCATTCAGCGTTAACTTCAATACCTGTCACTTGTTGAAAATATGCTATCACGACTCTGTCTTGTAGATCGCCCAACAAGAACTGAAGAAGGAATGTGAAGGATGTAAGAACTACGAACGTCAGTTATGCCGCTTAGAGGAAACCCATAATGTGAGTATGAGATGAAGTTATATATTCATGGTAAGAACATAATGCCTTTGTTGTGTGTTTGTCATAAGGGAGCACTGCTAGGTCTTGCTCTTTTGTAGGTTTTAATGAACAATTGAGCACTTGGGAACCGAGGTAGTATGAAATATCGATTGCTTGTATAGTACAAACTGTCCACTACCACCTTGGGTGCCAGAAGTAAATTTAGCAATCACAACAACAGGAACGTTTCATCACTTTCAATTATCTCACTTCTGGAGGTATTAGTTTAGCGCCACTAATCGTATTTGTTAACATTTTGGATGTATATATTGGTAGCTGTATCATTCTAGCAAACACAGTAGCGACATTGTTTCTCTACCCGTCGTCGAAAGTTAGTTATCCTTCATATATATATTGCATGTTAGAAATGAATTATTTTAGTGGTTGCATTACAATGAAAGTAAATGAGGAGTATGATGAAGTATCAAGCAGGATAAGCTCACTTTCCGTCATGGATGGGAGGTGCAGAAATAGAAACATTTCATTGGGCATTTACGTGGTGATGCAAATTAGACTTGAAATAGTCCTGCAACATATCAATAAATATCAAACGAATTAACGTCGGGTGTCAAAATCAATCACTCCAAGGTATCAAATGATACCCTTTACTACTAAGCATAGGAGAGCAAAACTCGTCAAGTATGTAATACTCTGTATCAATTCTCGTCTTAACTTGGTTTCTATCTCCTAGCTTTTAATTAGAAATAAGAGACAGTTATTAAAATTCCAGGTGTAGACATAGTTAGACGACATAGCTAGACGACTCTATGTACAATGATAGTTTAACATTAGGCCATGATCATTTTCCCAGGAAAACAGTGCCACAATCGTGAAGTTGAACTCGGAAAAGGACGACCTCAAAGTCGAAATCAAGGTAATCAAATGTATGTTTTTATGTTCAGTGCCACATTTGTGATGTGTAGTTTTGAAAAGACGGAACTTGAGGGAACAGGAAAGGTTCTGCTCCACCCAATATAATTTGGAAAGTGACTTGTATTGTTTGGCATTCTAATGTTGAGAGGAAGTGATGATCGAGTTTTCATCTAATTGCTAGTATCTCTTAGTTGTTATCAGCGTATGTTGCCTTATCAACCTGCGATGGGAAGACGACAATGTTAATTCTTCGTTATCCATGATTTACGTAAGCCGTGGAGTAATGCTGCCTTCTTATACGAAATATTTGCATTTCAAAGAAGGAAAATTCTGTATGCAAAAAGAATTCATCTCGTTGTTAAGTCGTTCTGGTTAATTCATGGGCCACGTAATTGTTACTAGAACACCGTGTCAATTGTGCACTCAAGATTTCGATTGTCTCCTTCAAATCGTAAAGGGGTGTACAGTTTTGTCTTTCTACAACGCCCTCATATCTGACGAGTCATTCTCAAAGGAGTGGCAAACGTAGAAAGCTTCGACGCAGGCCATAATCCTGACTTAATTGTTGCTTACGTAATATTAGTATGATTCTTCTAATCCGATATTTATTTAAGTTATAAATTTTTTTTCTTAGCGGATTTAAAGTGTGACGAAAGCATTTTTTTAAAAACCATTCTTCAAAGATGACGAACTTATATTTTTGAGCATCTTTTGTAACGCATCTGTACGCAAGTATATCGAGGCATAATAATTTACTCAAGGCCATTCCGCGTTGTTGAAGATCGATTTTTTGGAGCAGCGTTACAATTCCGATTATTCCAGCAAATTTCGGTGGTATACAAAAATTGAATAAGGCCATTTTCATTTATGCCAAAGGAAGGCTAGGGTAGCATTTTCTCTTGCGCAGTCTGTCATTATACAATCAACGTCAGACAACTTGTTTATTTTACTATTTCCTTCGTTTTATGGTCACTAAGGGGTTACAAGAGGCTTTATCGTCTAAAGTTGATGAGTTGGAGTCATCAAACGTAGATGCGAAGGCAAAAGAGGATGAACTTAGTACAGAGATACAACAACTGAAGGAGGTAGGTTCAAGACACCAGTGCTTGTTTGTTCTTTTTGCATTTGGTTTTTATCTTACATTAGCCAACTTTGTTCAAATAGGCATTGATAGAAAATATGGAGATCTTATGTGTACCCACCTGATAATTTGGGTGCTGTAGCAATGATCATCACCACTTTTAAATTACAATGCACTGTATATTTATATTACATTGTTTATATAAATATTTATGTGCACATTCAAAGGCCCTTTACAACTATCATTTACTTCGCAGCTTAGGCCATTGTTTACTAATGTTTTCTGATTTAGTCAACAGGGAGTGAAGACACATAGCTGTTATGCACGCTGATTACGTACTATTTTTGGCCAACATTGCCACATCCCAGTTTTACACCGCTTTATGGAGAGGTAAAGTAGGATGTATATTGGAGTAAGAGATATTGCTGCAGAACCGAGATTCGAACCCTTTAATGAAGATTTAGGATTTCCACGTAATATCCGGCCTTGCTCAAGAAACTTTCGTGTGTTGATCCCATCTTGTTTATTTATTGTCCTATCATCAATCGTTAAGTTTGTAATTCGATCGTTTCCTCTTTTGTTAGTTATGATAAATAGGTTTGTTCATGTTAATAGTATCGTTCTTTGCACGGAACCAGACTGACAGGAGTGCGATGGAACGCGTCTGTAGCTGACACAAGATTCCGCTATTGAAGGTCATCTACAGATTTTGTAGCATGAAGCATCTCTTCAAATGTAGATATTAATACTTCAGCTTTGACATTTTTATTGAAGATACTTTCTTGGTTTTTTTTGAGACGTTATGAATTATTTTTGTTGAAAGCTGTACTACGTGATAGCAACATGTTGTTTGCAATGTACGTTGATTTACTGCGCAATGGTGTCCTTTCTTGTAGGTAAAGGTTGTCCTAGAAGCTCGAGTTCTTGAGCTGGATGATGAATTAAAAGAAGCCTTCAATAAGTACGATGTCTTGAAGGCAGAACAGGTTGGTAAATTGTCGAAAGGATATCAGTGTTAACTAAGTTTACAATTAACTAGATTACAGCATCAATGAAGACGTGCTGGCGGACGTTAAATGACATGAATATATAGAATTTCCTGGTACTATCCAGGCATTGGTCCAGGAACGGTCTGGTTGTGATGGAGACCAGATTAGGAATACTCAAATAATGACGAGATTGCAATTCTCATAAAATCTTTTTATTGAAACAAACATTCAGTCTCTGTCTGTCCTAACTGCATGAAAATTGTCTATGAGCTGCAAGAACATGTGACAGCACTTTGGCTTAGAAAATAAAATTAATTATATAATTTAATAAATATATTTCATGTAATGAAGAATAGAGATTAACTCAGAAGGCTGGCCTCTGTATTTTTCACTTAAAGTGAGTATTTGACACAGTTCGGTACACTCGAAGATGTTGCAGTTAGTACTGGTCTCGTATTATTTATCGCAAACTAAAAATGGAATATGCAATCAGCAGTTAACAAACAAACTCTTTGACCTCTTTCTTATTTTACTTTAATTCTGTTAGAGGTATCTCTCAACTTTTGTGAAGATAGATCATGACGTGTAGATCGATCACGTGAATTGAATACGCTTCGTTAGTTTCCTCTTTTGCTTTTTCTGATGTTTCCTGTGATTTGAGATATTGCGTAGAACATTTGATACGGACTTTCGCCAATTTGAGGGTCAATACCTGGAGGGTTTATTGATTGTTGGAGAATTTGGGTGCTTTAGTATCATTAAGCGCAGTTATTCCGGTGGTTATTGATAGGAAAGAAGATATAAATCTCATGTCTTTCAATTGTTTCATCTACTAATATGTTTTGCTCCCATAGGAATCAGTGCGTGGAGACTTAGTAATGCAGACTGAAAATCTGAACCAGATGACAAGTGACAGGTTTGTTCATTAATGTTATGGTGACAACTCTTAAAAGTGACAGCGCACGCAAGATAATTCCATGATATATGCCATGGGGTTTTTTTCATACTAGTAGTTGCCACAGATATGTTGGGGGTTTCAATTACCATATGTCACATTCCTCCGGTAGTGGATCGTACAAAACCCATGAACAGCTGCCCTGAGCTTTAGTGGGTGGAGGGAGTTGGTTAATGTCATATACGTAACGTCGCTTTAACCCTAAGGTTATCAATCCGATCCATACTGGGAGGGAGGAGGAGGGTTATAAGGCCTGTAACTATACATCTTTCCTGATATCTTACGAACGATTTGGTCAATAGTCTTAAAACTGAACGAGTTTTTCTCAAAATTATTCATAAGTATTTTGTAAAAACAATTTTTCAAACTTTGCTAATGATGACGTCATACCCCCCAACCCACCACGCAATTAAGGCTCACTCACAAAGAATACAAGCTCATGTTAAATGGCTCTCGACATTCAAACCAATTCTTTTATCCTTTAAACCTGAAATTTCTACACTTTGGCGGTGAAAGGTATCCCAGCAATGGGGTTTTTGAACGGTGTTCGGGTACTTGTCAACTTCCGAGTGTGCTATGACGTCATCTCCTGCAATTGCAAAGGTAAAGGTATAATTTGATAGGCAATGGATTTCTTGATTGTACAGTTTTTTGACGTAACTGATAAATTTACAGAATTATTAGCACTGATTTGTCTTCTGGTCTGCAGTGCCATCTTTTTGGCCTGATGCAGCAATCTCTACTTCATGGTTTCTAAGACGTATGTGGTGTTTCTTTTATAAATCAGATCCTTGATACCTTAATCACGGGGGTTTGGCATCTTTATTTGTCTCTCGTGGAAGGGGGGAGTCATGATCTAGTTTAATACGAGTAATGCAGTAGCAACGTGTTTATGATGACCATTAGATTTGCTCTCTTTCGCTTTTTCCCGTACTATGTTTGATTCCCCGTTAACTCTTTGGTGGTTGCGGCTTTTCTTTTCTTAATACGTACGATTAGATTTTCTGAAAAGATACTGGAGAAAAGTTAAAATGTGTCACAAACAAATAATGTTATCATATTTATTTCCTCGGTTTCTTTTCAAAATCGGCATTTCAATTCCACTCTTTTGAAAGAGTTAGATGTCGGCATTTGATAGAACATGTAGAATAAACTGTGATTATTAAAGATTTGGCATCAGACAGAGTATCAAATGATCACTTGCTTCAGAATTCGAACCCAAAAGTTACATTATTTATTCGTTGCTCTGTCAGGTGAGCAGTGGTGCCTCGGATACTATCGTATTTTGTCTCTCAAGTAGCCAATTTAGCTTCCAATTATCCACTGGTAGACATCGTTACCCATCTTTGCGCAACTGCAACGACTTGACCTGAAAAGATTGCTGTTCGATGAAGGTGTCGGTCTATACGATTCACAGAGGTGACATCTTTAATACCCTCTAATATCCCAAAACTTCATATTAATAATCCACTCTTCTAATCTTTTGTACTATCCTCCAAATGCCGTAACTTAGTGTACACAGTTCGCAGTTTCTGGTTCTTGTTTATCATTCGAAAAGTTGTCGATGCTTTTCCAAGAATTGCAAATTCTAAAACTGCTGACCACTGCTTACTTTTTTCGTTCTATATCAGAGACAAAGCGCATCAGGATCTCAACTTACTAGAGGCAGAGATGAAGGAACGGGAAGATGGTTGGGACAAGGTAATCAGAGAGATTGCTTATCAATTTGTTTTAGTGTATACATGATGTTATGAGACAGAGAAGTTTTTTCAGTGGTTGCTGAGTTTCAGGGTCCTCTTTCTGCTCGCCTAGAATCTTCAAAGTCACTGACGGACTTCACTCTGTTTAGTGCCTATCTTGTGATCTTTTTGTTTCCATCCATGTTTCACAGTGTAACTTAGCAAATATAAAGTTACACTATGCAATTTGCACATAATGTTAGCACTACCGATTATTGCTGGTGCAAGCAAGGATACCCAAATTATGTGACTGGAAACTTGTAATCGTTGTTAGTGCAACTTCGGCAAAGTGGATCTGGCCCTGTCTTATCAAAATAATGATAATCGTTCGGAGACGATTTTACTTCTATTGATTGGGTGACAGTTGTCTCAACGTAATTGATTCTCTTTTGAAACTCAAGACTGCTGTTTAGTGTAGCAATCATACTTCGAAATATGCATAGAGAATCTCACTCCGTATACCAGATGAATTGTAACAACCAGCGGAGTTCAATATTTCCCGTCAACGTTTTATGTCGGTCACATAATGTCTTGAAAGTGTATTGATGCTGAGCCCATAACGTTAAGATGCCGGCACTTTTCTTCCTTCATTTTAATTCGAGGGACAGTAATAATCTGCCTTAAATATAATTAAGAATTAGGTTTACCCTTTTTGGGGAGGTTGAACGTAGCAAATAAACAATTTGTTTGCTGAGTTGATACAAGGTGAACCCTATTGCTATATTTTAGTGTTGCGTAATGACGACTTATCGCAGGTTTTCACAGGATGAATGTCCAGAGAAAGACCTTAAGAGAATCCCTAGGAATAAACACGACCATACCTAACATGATTCTCTGCGGTGTCATATCTGATGCTGTTAGTATCAGCGAATACGAATAAAGTCACCTTCACTTCACCGTGATGTGTTTCTTTCTTTCCAGGCTTCATAGTCACACGTAGTTTCATATCTAGATGATCATTCCTGTAAGCATTTTTTCGCAGGAAAAGGAAAAGCTTCAAGAAGCAGTCGAGAGTTTAATTAGCGAAAAAGAGGCTGTGGACAAGAATTCAAAGGAGATACATGCATTGCTCATGAAGGTAGTTCACAAAGGACATAAGCGACTATTTCGTAGCGATTGTATTCCTCTTATTTTGGGCAGTTCTTTTATTAAACTGACAGGTGACATATGACATGTGGTAGTAGACACAAAGTAGCTGCCATGTTCTCTTTTACAACCTTTCTTTGTGGCATAATAAAATACATCGTTTTTGTACTTCTGGATAATCAGCGAAGTAAGGTAACGTTTATAACTAGATAAGGGCCCTGGGCTCTTATTGGAAATTCAATCCTTAGGTGTAGGCACGTAATCGGAACCGGTACTTAATCATCAAAATGGTTCTTGTTATTTTTAAAAAATGAATATTACTATTTTTAGCTGCTACACTCCTCGTTATTGTACTGATGTTGACGAAAATACCCATTTACATATAGTTCTATGTATTTCACAGGTTTACATGTTTCATGCTCAATCAATCCGTTACAGACCTTGAAAGCTAATTCGATAGAATATTCGCCAAAGAGCTCAATCCTAATTACACTGTCTTAGATGGAGTCCTTGATCTGCGTGTATACTGTCATTTGAAGATAGTGCCAAAAAACACTTTTTACACCGTGTTATTGTATTCCACGGATGACTTTTTTGTTTGCTTAACTTTCGGCCGCTGCACAGTTTGACCTTTGGTTCCCTGTGATTTTCGTTTTAATGTCTTACTGATATTTTACATCTGTGTTTCGATTCTTTTACAGGAACAAGAACAGCACAAGGACACAAAAACAACAGCAGAGAAGATGCAAGATGTACTGAAACAGGAAATAATGGCAGTAAGGAAGAAGCTGGTGAGGGGAAGTGCCTGCGAATAGCCTATGCTACCAATTGTTCTTATGCAAACTGTATCATGGCTTTATTCTAAGTTTTATGTTGTATACATTTTGATACTGAATCACAATAAGAAGACATAAGCATGCGCAGTGCATATCACCAGTTGGTCATTAATCAGTAGTTTAGGTCATTGAAGAATTTTCACAAGTTTGTTTTGTGAAGAGGAATAGATATTCACTATCATATGATGATCGCTTAATGTCCAAACTCGGAATTTGGTTGGGCCATCTAATGTTGCAGCAGTCTTTCCTTTTTTCTCTGTTAATATGCCTCTAAAACATCGGATGTTAGCAAGCGTGTCACATGCCCTTGTTGTCATTAAGCGTGGTTGAGCCCGTAATAACATGGAGAAGTTCCCGTTGTTGTGTGATAGTGTTATTTTTTACTACTATGTTGTTTGGCAGTGACCTGACTGCTTTGGAACAGTATTAGTGCTGACATTTTTTCTTGCAGTACTAATAATATTGACGTTCTATCAGTCTGCATTAAGTGTCAAAGAATCCAAAGGTGCCTTAATTATTCTAGTAATTTTGTAGGAATAGTGTTTGGGGTTTATATAAAATTAACCTCATGCTCCTGTTCCTCGAGGGCATCTCCATCACGTCGCCTTTAATAGTCCAGCTGAAGTATGCTGCCCCAGCCCTTGCACTAGGCACTGTCAAAATATCGTAATCTGTATTGCAATCATTTTGCTGCTGCTGTTGATGATGATAATGGTATTGAAGATAGTGGTGGTGATTATAATGCTTATGATGGTGATGATGATGATTAGGATAATTATGCTGGTGGTGGTGGCGGTGGTGGTATTGATCATCATAGGGTATCAACACCATCATCATCATCATCATCATCACCATGTTCATAGTCCATAAAAGAAGTGTTCTGTGCTCGTAATTACGTTACTGCAAACACGACATTTATGTCTTATAGTATACCTTTTATTCCTTAATATGTTTAACCTGAGAACAGTGCTATTTGGTACTTCCCATTGATGTGAAATAGATGGATTTTGGCTGTTTTTATTGTAGGAAAATGCGGAGAGGGAAAAGGAAAATTTGTCAAAGTCCACAGAGCAGTTAGAATCCAGATACAAAATGCAAATAACAGCGATAAATGAGAATATCGAAGCATTGAAAAAGGAATCCTCGCAGAAAGATGTACAAGTTGGAAAATTAGGAAATAATATCAAAGTACTGGAAGGCGAAAAGGACGACATGCGTGGTGAAATTGCGGGTATTGTTCCAAGTACCGGTTGTCTTCCTTGTGTACTAATTCCTACCTTTGCGCCTACTCACATTCCATCTGTTTCTTTCTTCTTTATTCCATTTCTCTACCTTTTTTCTTTTTAGTTCGTTTTCTTCTTCCCTTTTCCCCATTCTATGCTTTCTTTGTTTCTACTTCCAGTCATTTTTCTTCTTTCATCTTTTCTTAAGTTGCACTGTTATGCAATGTGCGCCTTGTTCTCATTGAGATTTTTTGGTTCCTTAATATCTTGCTCATTTCTTGAAACGCATCTTCATCTCTAAACAACGTCCTCTTCATTATTTTGTTATCAGCCATTAATGCGCAAATGTAAATACACTCATTTTGTTCATATTTAGGACGAAAATGACGGTACTTACATTGAAATAATAGGTGCCGATTATGACATGAAGAATTTTTTGTACTTACTTTATCTATTGTCGTCACAATGACATAAATCTTCTGGATGCTAGTCAAATTTGTGCTGTACTGTTTATGATCATACTAGCACTTTACTTGCATTTGTTACCTTTTAGTTTTGGAAGCTCAAGTTCAGCACCTTGGGGACGAGAAAAGGGCCTTGTCGGAAAGGTAATCCACATCAGATGCAATTGGGGGGTTTCTGTACTCATAGTCTTCTGATTTCTTTTCTAAATAATCATCTTCTTATACGAGGTATTTGCAGACAAACAATGCGCCATGCTGGCTTCCATTGAATTTTAGAAAAAGTAAATGATGGCTTCGTGAAAATCTTTTGGAAAGAAATTCATTTCTTAATACATCATTTTAGTTACACAACCATCACACGGCCCCGTAAACAAACAATCGAGTGTAAGACTCGTTTTAGTTTGGAGCAGGAGTAAGTACAAATGTCTTAAGAAAACCAAAATCACTTTACAAAGATGGAAAAAATAGTTATGAAATAGTTTAACATAACAACAGTTTGATAGGCATGATTTCAACCTTTACAGAGCATATCTCAGCGTTTGCTCAAGGTATTGGTCTCCCTTTAGGATAGTCTCTCATTGTCGGTAGGAAGCGTACGGCGAATTCAAAATGTTGTCATAGTTTTGATGTTCATTAAACTTCAGTGCCTGACGAGTAACGAGAATGGAAACAGATGTTTTTAAAAGGTTTGCAACAAACCTAGACGCAAGGTGTACAAGCAGATTAGGTTTGGTTATTATTAGGCTATCAGGAAACATCTAAAGCCCTTTCATTGAATGTTAGGGTAAAATTATTACAATATTAGAGTTGGGGTCACATTCTTGCACAGTTAAGAAGTCTCTACCGATGACTATAGCATCCATTTCAGCTTCGTGAACTGTTATGGATCGAGCAGTTCCCTTTCTTACTATGCTTATGGATATCATAAACGTGAGCATCCCATGGCATCCTTTACATCCCATGGCATCCTTTACATCCCATGGCATCCTTTACATCCCATGGCATCCTTTACTTCCCATGGCATCCTTTACATCCCATGTTCAATGAGTGTTTGTTACTTCTCGTATTCCCGACAGGATATTACAGGGAGAGGAGAAACTGAAGGAGAAACAAACAAAATTATCAGAATACAAACAGAGGCTGGATCAGTCAGTATCTGCTTTGCACGAGCTGGGAAGAGAGAATCAGAACTTACAAGTAATTCTTCATTTTGCGTTTCTTTTCCTGCATGTTCATCGTAGCTATTTCAATTAGCATTTATCGTTTAGTATTTAATATCTTAATATCTTAAGAGTCGCGTAGTTTGTGGAGGACGATTTCATCTATCCATAAAGTAAACTCGTCAAGCCATGTACTTTCTGTTCCTGCAAACTAATTCTTGGTGTTGATGTTTTGATTGAGATGGTGTAAGTAAGAGATTCGACTTCGTTATGTTAGGACTGTGGAATGGAAGACCTATCGTATACTCGCAGATCACGATCATACATATTCTTAATACAGGGCAATTCAATCACATAGACCATTTTTAGCTGTTCTCATGAGAAGCCCTGTTTTTAAAAGAAAAATATGTTAAAAAAAATTGGAAATAGGAAAATAAAATATATAAAATATAATCAATGACTTACAGAAAGTCAGTAAGTATAAAATCCAATGTTTACTAAATGTGTCCTGTGGAATATACTTTAAAGTCAACCTTTTATAAATCTTTGAAATGAGTCCATAAAATGTTTTCTGAGCCCTTAATATGTTAAAGGTGCTTTATACAAATTGGATTTAGCCGCAAGAGTCAAGCGGCTATGTTAAGAGTCAAGCAATTTTTTAAGTTCTTACGTGGAAAACGTTTTACAAGGACAGTATCGAGAGTGATGACATCATAAAATCTTCGTATCGCCACCATTTGTCCCATCAATAACTGGTGCCCACTTACTGGAAACGGAATTACCGCCAGAAATGCTTGCACGTAAGCGTTAAACTGCAGGAAATGTTTGGTAAAAGTTGACGTTGTATGTTTTTGTGTATTCAGCTTTTGAAAGTTACCCTAATGATAGAAAACACAGGTTAGCTTAAATACGTAGTACTTTAAGCTCTTTGAATTAAAAGTATTTAAATGAAGATTGATTGTAAACAGTGTACACTACAGTTACAAAGCTTTACACACTGGCAATTCAAATAAACTCAGTTTTTGCAGATGGGAATGACAGTAAGTTTGGTTATAAGAATTGTTGCCATTGATCATTTGGACGACCAACCGAAAATTATAGTAACAGTTTTAGGGGCTGACTAAAAAGAGACAGTACAGTTACTTGACGTCGACGAAAATCTCCGATTGTAAGACCTGCCCCTCGGTCATTAAAAGGAAAAATAGAGTCTACTCTTCAAGAGCAAAGGAGAATTTAGCGGTACTATGTGGATTTTTAAAGTCACATAAAGTGAAAAATGTGGTGCTTCCTAACAGAACTCTAATCGAATAGGCGATCTACTAGCGCTTCTGTCGATTGCCCTGAAATCACCTTTAAAGAGACGGCCATACTAAACAGAGACCGATACCCCCATTTTTCTATGGGACAGCGTTCAATCCAGAGATGGTACTTTGTTATGCCACTCGCCAGGACCTATTACTGATATATGTACATACGTTGATGAGTCTTGATGTGGAAATCGATCAGTTCGATGGTGAATTTCATTAAACATCTAATCCTGGTCAGGTCACTTAAATTGTGAAAAGATTGATTTAACAGTCGGGCTTAAATAGACTCATCAATCAGATGTATTGAAATGATATGTTAAAGCATTATGATTTGAGTTATCTTGTTAAAATAAAGATATTTGCGTAGATGATCAAGAGTAAAATGTCAATTGAGTTAATGGCTTTGAGACTAAACCATTTTATAACAACTAGATAACATAAAAGGAAGCGAAGCGCAGCCAGCACGATCATTGATTAAGCAAAGAAAGACCTGCTAAAATCCTGACGGTGTTAACAATGAAATAGCCGGAGAGAAATCGCGTATTTCTTATGTTTACACACTAAGCGATTCTTGGTTATTAAGTAAACCGCCGTTTGATCTTGAAAACCAAAATACAATGTAACTTGTACGAGTGTATAGAAAGAATGAATAGTATCAGCGATTCTGTACTCAGGGTGATGTCGACAGCCCAGTCACACTCGACATGACCATTGTTTGACGGGTTGATGAGGTTGTGAAGCTTCCGTTCTTTGGAACAAGTGAGTGGATCTCTGAGAGGTCTTTCCCGCGTACCTGGCGTCATATAAGAACGAAAATCTGTGCTTTGTTAATGACTACCTTTGGCCTAGAGACCAGTGTTACAGTGTGAATTCAGAGTATTAGTATCTGGACTTAAGGATGGGTAATCAGCAAAGGCGTTCAATTTAGGTGATATAGTTTTTTTAGAGAACTGGTTCATAGTTACGTCACAGATTACGTCAGATTTTGGTTGGAAAGAACAAGATTTGTTAAGAATGTGTATGTAAACAATAAAATAACCAGGGAGATGTACGAAATTTCTAAAGTGTGATTTACTACCGTGTAGCTTTGAAGCTCTATTCTATCTAAGAAGACGAGCAGAATTTTTATGACCAATGAACAAAGCAGCAACCCAATGAAGATATATACCGAAATGAATATTACTCACAACATTTGTAGCAGTAATAGGTATTTAATGTATTAATGCGTTCGTGTGCAGCTTATCAGTAAACCCTCAACTTTCCCTTGTGTGCTGCTTCCACTTTTACTCCTGCCTTACTTTTGCGTCCATCCTTTCCTTAAAACGAGCATAGCTTGTACTTTCCCTTTCAAAGAATCATCACAAACATAATGTATGGACCTTCGTGTTTATGTTTTCTTTAGATTAAACACAACATGCAGCTGACGCGTCAGTGGGAAGATGATCAAGAGGCTATTAGCTGCAAGGCATGCAATAAACAGTTTTCTATCACTGTACGCAAAGTAAGTGGATTTCTTGCTGCAGCTTCATGTTTCAGTTTGTCGCACACTTTGATACTGTTATTGGCATCTTATGAAAAGTGGAGAAGAAACAAGGGATTAGTGGAGCCATATGAGAGTGCCAAAAACAGTGTTTTCAGGCAATCAGATGAAACTAAAACGCCTTCTTTAGCAAATAAATTTTTATAGGGAAATTTCACTTGGAAATGCAAATCACATTATTCTTTCTCACGGCGAGCTATCTGATTTCCATTATTTAAAAATATATTTATCTATGTATGTATTTCTATTTATTTAAATATTTATTTGTTTATTTATGTATTCTCGAATGCATTTATTAGTCAGCAGGATATTTAGTCACTTCCTGTCACTTACCGAATGCGTACGTAAATTTTTGTGAGAAAAATCTAGATCGTAGCCTGTAACATTTTACCAGGGCTTAGAGGAATGGGAATGCATCTTCTGTTAACTTTACTCGGTCATTGATGATTTTATGAGCGCAAAGACTTATAGAGTAGTTAGTGGGTTGTGATTGAGTAAGCACGTGCCCCTGTAGTGCAAGCTTGGTGCGCCATTGCATGGTACCTCAATTTATTTAACTATCATGATAACCTCCTATTATTTGTATAGCCGCCGTATTCTAGTCCTATGTAAAGACTATCGGTTAGGGAAGGCAATGGGAGACCACCCCTGTAAATTTTTTCTCTCCCACAGGACATTGCTCACTCTGGCTGGGCAATAGGCGTCGCTCGAAATTGAGTATGCCACCAAAAATGTTATTCACTGCAATTGATTTGCAAGCGTGGGCCTTTAAAGGAAGATTAAATACTGCTTCAGAAATTAATAACTTTATTATGAATGCTGAATTTAGTTCCACCACCCTGCGAAATTGTGTAAAATCTAATGCTGAATCCAATGGACTTAGTTCGCATCTTTGATGACGAAAGTGGCCTTAATAGATTTGGATTGAGACAGGTGAGAACAGAACGTGTTCCTCGGCAGTGAATTACATACATCGTCTTTGGATGACATATTCTTGACACATCTAATTAAAGAATGTTTTTCTTTCTTTTTAGCACCACTGCAGACACTGTGGGTAAGAGACATTACCTCCTCGGATCTCCAGTTGTTTCCAAAGTTTGATCCTTTCTGCAAAGATTTGTTATTTTTCAAAAATAATGTTTTGTCTACATTTTAATATAGCAACTGTTTTAAGTGATTTTCAGTGGCTGTTTCCATCAAAGAAATATAAACATGAATTGTTGGCTAATAGATTAACATGCAAAGTCGATTGGTCTAAGTACAGTAAGGGATGGTCTTACATATAACGCGCAAAGGCTGCAGGTCAAAGATATTTTTATAGGTCGGAATATCCTCCATTGTAAGGCCAAGCTTATGCAGATTACTTTAACGAAGGGCAGTTCAAACATTATTACGAGAGGCAATCGGATTGTTAAACGATAAAATAGGTGGGATGTAACGTAACATCTACAGCTGCCATTGTTACGTGTGACACGTGATACATGACATCTGACCAGCGACGAGTGATGGCCTGACTCCGATTGCCAGGTAACCGCGAACACCTCCTTCCCAGCTAAACTGCAATCGATGATAATTTCCTTATTGCAGGTAAGGTTTGGCCTTCGTTTCTCAAAGGGAAAGTCTAACTCGAAGGTGTTGTTTGAGGATCATTGATACAAAAAGCAGATTTTGCACAAGTCATATTCTGTATAACATTTCAAGATAATTTACTGACTGCAGAATGAATGGTTTACACTCGATGGTTTTCTTATTGGGTTTTGTGAAGTTACCTGATTGGTTGCCATTTTAAAGTAGAGTCTCTCTTAGGTATTCAAAAAATTTGTTAATGAAAACAGAGATTGGTATGATGTGAAACAATATACAATCTAAGGCGCTTCGGAGCAAGAGTACTTAAGAGTTGCGAGCGGAAGAACGCCAGAGACAGTCACATAACGTTGTAATACCGTAACCGTTGAATTGTTTAGCATTGTTTAAACAAACCTGTAGTTTTCCAGCATAATCACACAGAGTTAGCATTCATTTTATGTATACGATGGCTTTCATCATAAATAAGGCAATTTTAAAACTGTAACTTGGGATCGAGCTCTCCATTTTATGGTCGGGAGACGCCTAAAGTACATAATCGTAAGTGTCTTAACCGTCAATACGCGATTTATTCCCCGTGGCCTTCTGTCAGAGCTGTGGGGTTTGGGGAGAGTGGCGCTTACTCAAAGGGGATCTATAGAATTGGCACCGCTGTAAAATATCATTTTAAAATATTTTCCATAATACTACTTACCTCGCCTACAGGTAGTTAAAAATAGCGAGGAAAGTACTCTTACTGAAAGGAGCAAAGCCATTCAAAATACAAACTTTTCTTCTTTTTTTTACTATGGTACATGGGATACAGTATTCAATCCCTCTGTGTGTGACGTCTGTATCAGAGGAACCTAAATTTGTGGGGGATTATGTTCATTGGGATTAAGGATTATGTACTGAATAACCGGGTGTAAAGACTTAAAGCAGATTGAGAGTTTTATATTAGGGTCATGTCTAACTTGGGATGCGGAAATATAAAACTAACATGTAAATAAACAAAAAAAGTCGTACATTCAGAGAAAGTTGCAACTGATCACCGCGTATACTGGAAATTAAGCTCAAATTTACAGTGAAATTTGAGGATTAAAGTTTTTTGAGCTCAGCCAGAAGGATCTTCTAAAGCAACCCTTTACATGTATACAGACAGGTGATGTGTTCATATCTTTAGTGTCAAATTCTTCATGGTTTTAAAGAGAGTTGAAAATGTCTTTCTCCCTCTGCTTCTTCTCCCGCTGCTTCTGCTCCCTCTTCTTCTATTCCCTCTTCTTCTTCTCTCTCTTCTCCCTCTTCTTCTTGTCCATCTTCTTCTTCCCCCTGTTCTCCTGCTCTCTCCTTCTTCCCCCTGTTCCACTGGTCTCTTTTTCTTCCACCTGTTCCACTGGTCTCTTCTTCTTTCCCCTGCTCCACTGGTCGCTTCTTCTTCTTCTCCCTCCTCTACTGCTCCCTTCTTCTAGAAAACGGGCGACTAACTTTCGGAAGTAAAGTTTTATTAGAAATCGTTCTTTCTCCAGCTCTATAGCCACTGATCTGGTTTTTTTTGTTTATTTCAGATGTATCTTCTGTAATGATTGCTCTTCTTACAATATCCAAGTTGCTGCCGCAAAGAAACCTGTACGTTGCTGTCTGAATTGTTACAATGAATTGAGTAGGTTGCAGGGCAGGGTAAGTCGCTTAAAGGGTCATTTTCAGTTTGCAGAAATCCTACGTTACACTTTATGATTCTTTGAAAACTTGTGAATAGCAAAGAGGTGACATTTTTGTTTGGCTCCTTAAGTCCATTACAAACAGGAGTGACTTTCCGCTGTGTTTTGCTTGACATTCCTTTGGTTAGTGGAAGACAGATACAATACCCCTCCGAAGATGGTCTTTTTATAGCTGTAGAAGGGCATGTATCGTGAACATGTTGCTACGTGAATGACTTTTCCTAACTATATTGGTGGATTTTTTTAAGTTAAATAAAGCTTGGAAATAATGGTTCCATATGAATCATAGTGGTATTAACTTGGGATTTTAATTATTTCCGAGACAAAGTGTCAATCAGTTACCATTGTGATAGGCTCAAGTCATACCAAAAGCTATAATCTCCAAGATAATAAATAATTGATAAAGACATTTTCGAGGCGATTTTGCTTTATTGTGATAGGTCATACCCATTTGAATTTGCTTCTACTTTAGATGATCTTGTGTACTGTCATATGAAATTACTGGTTAACGACAGATTCGTAAGAGATTATTCAGAAGAATAGTTGTAAAACGATCTTTGATGACATCAGGTTTATTACTTATGTTGCTAATCTACGACGAGACATCCTGGTAATTTATTGTACGTAGGTCGTACATCTCTATAGTTGCCGGCCAGTATTAAGCTACAATTATGCCGTTAGAAGCAAATGCAGTGTAAGATCAGTTTCTTAGTAATGACGTAGGAATCCAACAACATTTGCTTATAACTCCGACATATGCTGATATTCACAAGGAATATACATGGAGGTTATAAGCGTCGCAGTGACTTCGCTTCCTTTTCTCTTTTACAGTCAAGAAAGCGGGTACATTGTGTGTCTTCAGTAACTAAGGTTGAGAAAAAGTGTTTTCTACATTTGTACACATGTTGCATCATATTTCTTAGACTTTTTCCAAAACAGATGATCAGGTTATACTCTTTAAGATAGTAAAAAATTGATAAACAATTTTGGGGGGCGATTTTGTATACGAAATTGAGTGTTGGCTCTCGGTTGCCATTGGAACAAGCACGTTTGGGACAAACAAGAAATATTTCAATGGCAAAGTGTCAGCTTTTAGTTACAAAAGAAGTCATTTTGTTTTAACTCGAATTGCTTCATTGCCTTGAGAAAAATAAACGATTAGGAATAAACTGTCACTACTTTTTCCATTT
Organism: Carybdea cf. marsupialis auct. non (Linnaeus, 1758); assembly: GCA_010016065.2. Taxonomy (NCBI): domain Eukaryota; kingdom Metazoa; phylum Cnidaria; class Cubozoa; order Carybdeida; family Carybdeidae; genus Carybdea; species Carybdea cf. marsupialis auct. non (Linnaeus, 1758). The sequence goes on along the minus strand of JAAAKL020001037.1, from coordinate 11,184 downwards.
TCTGAAAAACTTTATAAAGAAAAGAGTGACCTTGCTTCGGCTCTTTTTAACTAGATATGTTTCTGGCGGATCCAAAAATGTGTTGATGTCAGAGCTCTGGATTTGTCCAGAGTCAGGGGGAAAGTGTAATCCCTTGTGAAATTTAGATGTCTACATGTGGGAGACAAATTGAAGTTTTATATCCGATTGTACCAAATACGACTCGCTAGACTTAAGAAAGTTGATATGATGGCTACGTCACAGTTAGCAATAAATAAAAATCACTTATTCCTCTCTTTCCCCCTCTTCCCCCTCCCCTTTCACGCTGCTATGATCAACTTCCATGCTCGATAGTTACTACCATTTTTAAAACGACAGTCCATTGAGATCATCTGCAATTTACATGAACGCTACTCTAATAGGGGGCTTGACATTTGGAGCCCCTTAGCAAGCAGTTTCCAGTGAAGCTTTGTGAATTTTATGTTGTAACGTCAGTCACTACGCAGTAGTTCTTGCACGATCATATAGGTGAAATTTGTAGTAGTAAAAAGTAAAGCAATAGTATGAATTATCAACTACTTGACGCCAAGAAAATTAATGATGAACTAAATAAACACGTTTTGAAACAAAGATAATCAGAGTCGGACTATAACATGGGTACACAAAAAGGCCTATATCTATATACATATATAAATATATACTCCAAGTACTCAGGCAGACACACAAGCAGTCATGAATTACATAGTATAGATCTCATAAGCATGAAGTGCTTGGGGCGCTGGCCCGGTTCGAACCCAGGATCTCCCACTCCGAAAGCGAAGACTTTACCATTGCACCGGCGCCATTATATATATATATATATATTAGCTTCATCGGTGCTATTTTATATATATATATATATATATATATATATATATAAACTAAGAAACAGCACTAAAAGCAGTTGAACATACTGTATAATAGAAAAACAACAACTTCAGCTTTGAAGCAAGCTTTCGGATGTATATCCTTCTTCAGGCTTCTTCTTCACATATATATATGTTTATATACGTGTAATATCAATGCAGAGCCATTGGCACTAGCGGAGATAGTGCTCAATGCACAAATGCAGATCTTATTTAACTTTGAGGCACGAGGAAACAAGATCTGTTGCTATACAGTGTTTCACGCTTCTTAGCCTGAATGATATATATGGAGACACCATCATAGTTTTGTCATAAGCAAAATACTGTTACAGTTTACATATTATTGAATGATTTGGAGGCATTGGATCGTCATGAAGCAAGAAATAGTTGCAATAGCATGTCGTTACTTCATATTTGAAAAGTAATTCAAACTATTTTTACTTTAGTAAAGAGACAATAGGAACTTGTCGACGAATTTCTCCATAGGAAAGTAATCATTTCATAGCTAGACTGAACATCATCCACTGAAAGAATTTTAATTTTAAAATAGAATAAATAAGGGTTATCAGGTAGACTGCTTTTCAATTATTATTTTAATGGAAGCCAAGTTTGGGAAATTGATGTTTAAAATTATATTGACATGGTACATCGTGTACAAAAAGTTAATACGTCATGATGACGCATTTATATAAGTATTTATAGACTCGTAGCTATCAAAGCGCTTTCAAGACGTACGCAATATTAAATTTAGCATAAATGTTTTGTTCTTTTACTATAACATGGGCGTATTACTCTAGAATCATAATACACAAATGATACGTTGTGAGTATATTGTAGCTCTGTAGATTAGGTAAAATATTGATGTAATACTCAAGTACCATAAAAGTTAAATGTGATGTAAGAATACTTGCACCATGTGTAACTTCTAGACAAATACACAGAATTAAAAAGAACTGTTTCGTTACAGCGTAAAAGTTTGCATACAAAATTTCATAATTGATATTGCTGTAAAACAGAAGTATAGTAGAGCAGTGAGGTATGTGAGTATTTATCCTCTCGAAATTATCTTTTAAGAGAATACAACTATACAAATAGTGCGGCCTTAACATCATTCTTCGATTAAAAGTTAGTGCACTTAACATTAAGAGCTTTCCATAAAAAGGAAAAATATAATTTTCAGTCAGAGAAGTGCATTCCTGTTTTAAAATAAATATTAATAGGACTGACAGAAGAATTGTGATGTGAAATGAAGCACTCACATTCCTGAGTTCACTACCAGAGAAATTTTGTCTGGTGTGAAGTTTGATGATTGAGGTCCAATTCTTTTCACCAAAAATATGGTACATTAAGAGGAAGGATAAAAAATATCGTTTTAGTGTAATCATTAAATCAAATGAAGTATCTACGCATATGCAACTGTTGATGTTGATGATGTTAATCGTGACGACAACAACCATGAAAGTTATTGTTGTGATATTGATGAAAATGCTGGTTTTGTTGTAGATGAACATGATAACAGTTACCGTGATGATTATTGTTGTCTTGTTCATAATGATGATGATGATGATGATGATATTAATAATGTCATAATAAAAACTATAGTAACAGTAACAAAAATAATAGTAAAGATAATTTTTTTTTTTAAACTTCAGTGCCACATCTTTATTCTATAACTTTACAGAGAATTCAGCTTCAACTTTGTAAATATCATTCTCACTGTTTTCACCCAATACGACGGTGACAGCAAGATTTTATATAAGTGGAACTAGCACAACAACAGTACAAACATAGTCAACAGACTAAGAAAAACGAAACAAACTGTTATAAAAAAGAAAGAAAAGGAAAGGAAAGTAAGTAAATAAATAAAATTTATAATAATAATAATAATAGTAACGATAATATAATAATAATAACAATAATAGTGTTAACGACGTTGGCTACAATCCAGATAGCAATCCGATAGTCAGAGACTTAAAGGATCGCACTTGATGAAGCAGTGAAAATTTGACAGAAAATACGCCCAGTACCTGTTTTACATTGTCATATGTACGAAGAAAAATTGCTGCTTTGCTTTTTAATCAGTAGAAATGTATTTTAAAACAACTATATTAAACTTACTCAAGTATCTCATTTGTTGAGAATGACTAATTTGTGGCCTCGGGAAATGTGTAGAAAATGCTTATTGAATTCAATTCTGTTCTTGGTAAATTTACCAATCAATTTCAAGAACAGGTGTTTCAATAAAACGAAGTTACATGAGTATTCGCGACAGAAATCTTCGTTGGATGGCACATTGGCTAATTTCTAAATTTGACATAGAAAAGATTAGTTGTCATCCTTCTGTTAACGATAATGAAAAAAAATGTAATTTCTGTAGAGCATGGAAAGCAAAATTATTCCAATTTACTTCCTTATACTTCCTAATACTTGCTCACTCAGGTTTCACTTGTAAAGCATTACAGACAAGACGGATAGATCAAATACCTTCCAGAAAATAAATTATTTTATAAAGAAATTAGTTTCAAAAAAGACGACTATGTAAAACCCAGTCGTAAATTAATGATCCGTCTTACATCCTATCAGTTAAATGATGAACATCTTAAGCACTGAAGAGTACAAGACTGTGCCTATATCATTTGACACGTACAATTAATAATTTTGACTATCTCAAATGATTTCACAGTAACAAATGTCGTACTTAGGAATTACATACAAGTGATTAGTTAAATGAGAACAAAATTTTTAATAGGATTATAAAGTTTTTTAATATTTTTTTATGAAGGTTATCAGAATGAAGCTATACATCAGTCAGTCTTACTTAATTTTAAAAGAAAGAGAGCCTTGTAAGTATGTAGAACTCCCTTGTTCATCAAAAACGGCTTACAAATAGCAATTGACTTTATACCAACGATACTCTTACTGGTGGAAAACGATGCGATACGTGGATTAATGCATGTTCCAATTTAAATTAGTATAGCCTATCGTCTTGCATTAGATATAAATTAATACGTACCACAAAATGAATTGGCTGTTCGTTTGTGGGTACTATACGTCATAATCACTTCCCATTTACCACTATTTGTCTTCTGTCGTCAACATTAAAAATGCGGTTAGATTTTTATTGACCGTAAGTAATCATGAAATCTAAGGTCACGATTCTCTTTACTTTGGAACTGCAAGGTGTAAGTAGATAATTGATTCAATCAGCTTTATCAGGCATGCAACAAAGTCGTATTTTCAAACAGCCGTAATTTCATGCAGCCAGTATTTGCCCTCATGTCAAAATTAGCATAACATTATAATATCTTTGATTTCCCCTGGTATTTGTACTGTAGATATGGGGTTAATAATACGCTGAATATAGCTCAATATACCTGGAAATAGATGAATATGGCATTAGAGTTCCTTCAGTATAGAGCGGTGAATGAGATTTATATACTTGACAAATTTACAGATGTTAATTTATCGCTTTTGGTTCTCAAAAGTTGCTTCTCCTATTAAGTGGCCTCGGACCAATTTCTTTGATAAGATCTATCTATGTTTTACATAGCCTTGACACTTAAAATTTGGGATGTGTATTTTAATACGAGTTTAGTATAAGTACCAATTACTGCAACCAAGTTCTTTCAGGAAACTACTAGTTTTTGTGCTGATTGTAATGTTAAAACAAACTTTTCCAAAGGCAAATGTTTTACAAGAGTTAGATCATTCTACATATATTTATTAAGAATACTTCAATACTTCAATACCTCAATATGAAGAGTAAAAAAATATATTTGCTACTTCAAAAGGGCTATTAGAGAATTTTTAGGTTTGAAAAAGTCTTATCTTCGCGATCTGACTGGCGTAGGGATATTACTAAGATATATAAGGAAGAAATGTATATTTCTCAAGGGTGGTCTTAATCTTAAATTTATTTATATTTATCTATTTTATTTATTGCAATAAATTAACATTTAGATATATTAAATTAACTCTAATGAAGGAAAAAACAATTAAAATATAGTACCTGTAAGTACGTTGTAATAGTCGCAATAAGTAATTGAAAGCAATTTAGGTGAAAAATTAGTATCCTTATTGTCGCAAAGAGCAGCTTTATTCAATTTCTTTGGCATTAATTAAGAGTGTCTACGCTTAAGCGGAACGGGACTGCCTTACAACAATATCATTTGAGAATAACGCTGCTTACAAAGTAAGAAATTCTCATCCTATACATTTGAGAGCATAGAAAAAACTGACAAGTCGTTTCATAGATGCTATTAAATCAGACCCCAAATTCAGGGAGACAAGCTATTTATCTATTAGCTGATCAAGGATGACTTCAGTAATTAGATATAGAGAAATGGATTAGCCTCTCGTATGGCGAAGGGATACTTTTTATAGAAATTTCAAGAGATATAGAAAAATGTATAAGTAGCTCACGATTCTATTGTATACTTCTCCATTGCAGTTATCACCTTAAAGTTAAAAGTAGTAGATTGGACAAAAAATATAAAAAGGGCATATCTACGAGTTGATTTAAATTGCTTCAGATAGTAGTAAAAATATGTCTGCCACTCCCGCCTTTGATATCGACGTTTATCAAAAACACATCGTGCGGAATTAGTTGAATAGTTTTTCATCTCAAAGTGACTTTACTAATTAAAGCATATTTTGACGTTTGTCCAGATTAAGTAGTACGGTAAAAATCTGAAAAGGTTACCTTGTAATCCAACTGTACAAAAGCAACATACTTTTCTCTGGCTTTTTGCTGTATTGATCATGGAAAGAGTGCAGGTTGACTGACTTACAATGGTAGATAATTAAATGACATATCCGATCAGTAATAGAATAGCCTTTCCGGAATACATTTACAAGCAAGGGTTTTGTATGCATGAAGTCACTCAAACTTATGTACCAGCCCATGCATTGTTTTTTCTTTCACTATTTTACTTGAAATGAATTGAAAACAGCAAGACCTTTGATAACCATGAAATACCATTTTCATAGAAATCGATGTGATAACAGACCTCAATAATTTAGTCTCAGCTTATTCTACGCGCTTGTTTTTTTGCCTATTTGTACCTCTATGAAATGTAATGATGCAACCTCAATCGTGATATCTCGTGTGACTACTGGTATTTACAGTAAACATGAAATAAAGGAGTATGTAGGTGTCGTGCCAATTTATAATAAATAGGCGCACCTAGATACACGTAATCTAATGCAATAACAAAACATTATACTATCAACTCGTAAAAGGGTTATCGATCGAAACCTCATACTATATTTGCGACTTCGAACATGATTCAATCCTTCAAATTTTACATGGAAGCAATCAAATGAAGTTTCCATGAAAAGAGAGAATTTGACGTGGAAAATAAATTTAGATAGATTCATTTATTAGTAGATACTAAAGAGATAGAAAAGTATATCACAACCGGATTCGTACCGTCGGCCTAACCAATTCTGGGCGTGCGCTCTACCAACTGATCCCCATTGATAACATGATCTATTTCTCTAGTCGCCACATTATCTCCTAATACTCCAACGGAGGACATCGGCATCCAGCTCTACGCAATTTTGGAGACCAACCATAGGTTGGTGGCATACTTTTTTATTTGTCTTGTATAGGGTCAAACGAACATTTCAAATCCTTTCTTCTCAAAAAAATAAAAATAAAATATTTATATATATGTGCACTAATAGTACTTATATATATGAAATGGCATATATATGTATATATATATGTAATATAACACTCATATAATACAAATTAACTGATATCTATGTATTTTGATAAATGGCGAAGAGCAACATATCTCGAAAGCTTGTTTTTGTAATTATAATTTATGTGTTACAAGATTCTTTCTACTCAATATCTTTTACATTTGCATATCAATTGGCTATGCCATACTAATTTTTTATATACATGAAATATCTATTGAAGAAAAAGGTTCAAAAATATTACATATATATAGATATATATTAATCTATATGTAGAAATAAAACAGAGATAATAATACAAAGAATACATATATATAAATTAATAAATATAAATTAACTTACTTGTCTGGTTATAAATATCATCTATGATTAAAACAGAGATACATTTTGCCGCCGTTTCAATATTCTCTCTATAACAAATTATTTTCAATCAAGATAATATCCTACCGTAAACGAAAAGGTGTGTGTTTTAAAATCATCTTTGAATGTAAACCGAATTGAGAGCCGCACCGACCCAATATTTGAAATGTTCTCTGACAAGAGTGCTATCGAACACTACACTTCTGTTAAAAAAAGATACTGAATAAGGCAGAACGATAGTTTAGAATCATCAAACCCGGTAACCGGGGTAATTTTAATGAATCTCATCAGTGGATATGAGATTAGACAAGATAGCAATGCTTCTGATACCACAAGGATAAATTTGCATTCACCGGGCTTACCTTAAATATCTCTGGGAAGTCTTAATTAACAAAACCATTACAATTGTTCACTCATATACCAGAACAATGAAAATCCTCAATAACTATTAAGAAAGTTATTATCGAATTATATGATATTTATCATAAAGAACAAGCTCAACCCTCTCCCATATTAAATGAGATTAAATAGATGGGCTATTCATTAGTATTTAGATAATAAATTTCGCAAGAAGAATCTAACTATACATTGGTTTAAAAGTGAATCAAAGAACATCACGTTAAGATGTGGAGCAACTTTTAACGGTAAAAATCGTGTCGATTCATTTTACCAAAACAAGCGTTCCGTTGAATTGAATCTGTCAGCAAAAATTAATTAAGATACGTTTGATTGGGATAATTGACAGAATGGCGTTATCAACAGGTTTGACGTCAATATCATCGTTGCTCATGAAATTGGCCGTGGAATTACACAATAGCTGACTCGTCCTTTCACGGCAAGTTGCTTTTGTTATTATGCTATTTTCTATAAATAAGCAGTGCTTTCTTTGGCTGCTGAAAACCTTAATGCTAGGAAATATATGATACAGTAGCAACAAGGTATTTTTATAGCAATCTAACTCTATACATAAAGGCGTGCCCATTATAAAGATTGACTCTCTTTTAACATCAAAGAATTATATATTCAACGTGTTTTAACAGGTTGGAACGATAAAATAACCTAAGATAAAAATATAAAATATAATGTGATTTTACTTAATCAAAACTGCAGTATAAGGATCTAAGAAGCTTCCTGTAAAAGTCTTCTATATAACTCTGTTCTTAAATTTGCAGAGAAATTCCCGATAGCTAAATTATAAGATGGAATGACATGTGTTAACACATGTGTTCAGTTACTTATCTTTAAAACATTAGGCATTAAAGGGCCAAAAGATCCTTTTTAGTGCGCCTTTCAAACCACTCCAGAGGAATAATTTGAATTACAGTAACCCACTAAAATGCTACAATGACCATAATAGAAGTTAAAAATATACTCTGTTTTCAGTTTAATAGTACACATGACCACATGACATAGGACATCTTCCCCCACGTTCATATACATATTCTGATATGACCGGAATTTGAATGTTATACATTAGTCAAAATGCGTCACTCTACTCTAAAGGCAAGAAAAAATGGTTTTACCTGTATATTGTCAATACCCTCACACGAAACAATAAACTTAGATTTGGAAAATGGCACAAACTGATAAATGACGTTCCTGTAAACCCTCAGCCTCAATTTTTTATAATTCATATATAAGGTAATAAAAGCTACACCTGACTTTCAATAAAATCATATATTTAAATATCATCAACAGTAAATGTATATTAGTCTAAAAGATGCCAAGCCGATGAAATATTAAGCTGCTTTGCTGCAAAATATGAAACAAAGTCTTAGAAGAAAAAAATCAAAATATTTGATTAACTATTCTTGTCTAAGATTATCCTCAGAAAATAGTAGAGCTAAAATACAAAAAAAAACCTACATGTAGAGATTTTTCTAACTAAGTTTGTAGAGAACATTTAAATCATTCTGCATCTCCATACATAAACTAAATGTGGACGGAAGGAAAGAATTATGATCACCTCTAATAAGCGTGATGTAGTTAATGTTTTGTCAATTCTGTCCAAGAATAAAAATTCCTGTAAGAAAATGATTACCGTTCTTAGGTTTTCCCTTACAAGTCTTCTTTGTACGATGATATCACCCTCTCCTCTTGAATGAACCTTATTGCCTGTAATCTCCTTTCTTAAAGACACCAGGTGCATATTGGGCTCATTCGTAGTTTACACAAAGCACAGCGTCATCATCCTTGATCCATACAACATACATGTTGGCACGCTGTTTCTTGATATTTAATTAAGTTATACACTCATGAGTACCCATGGATCGTGTTATTGCAAAGCTTCTCAAGTAGCCGTTTTCTTTAGCCTAAATATAGTATTAAGTTATATTGCTTCAAGTTATCTTTATCGGTTAATCATTTTTCTCTTCAAAACTATACTTCTTACATTTCAGTAAAACTTGACCAATAATCACATAGGAGTATCAACAGAGCTACGCCTGATTATGGATGTACATATTTAACTGAGATAAACTATATTTAAGAGGTTCAAGCTGTTTTGTAAAGGAAACAGCAGGCCTATCATCCTATGACAAGGTGAGCAACTGTGTACCTCACGCTACATAGCCTTGATTTGATACCTCTCCTCTGGGAAAGGTTCGATTATCCTCTTCATAATGATATGGATTACCTTTCTTCTGCTTTTGTCAGGCAGCCGCTTCTAGTAAGCATATTATAACCATCATGATATGCGCTTGTGAGGTCTGCTGATTTGTATCAATGCACAGTGGTAATTTGGTCATACCTAATAGATACTTAGGAGAAAGTGGCAGTGCGGATTCACTTTCGATGATACATATAATACAAGGGGAAGAAAGTTCATGTAGGAACATTCCAACCTTTGCTATGGGTAGAGATACAAAGCTTTCGGCAATGGCAATTTTCAACTTTCTTAAAATCAACTGTTACTGTGACTAGTGACTCGTTTGAGTAAAAATTAGATTTGCTCTCCTAAATAGAACTCTTTTTTTTTGTTCACAGTCAGACACTTAAGTTACAACTATATCTGGAGGCTCAAGTATGATTGTGAAAGTTTGGTAACTACCAAACTGAAACACTATTCTTGTAAAGAAACAACCATTATTTTGATGAGGCTTAAAAACAAATAGGGTTTGTCTCAAATACCGTTAAACGACAATGTTGGGCATGTTTTACTAAAATGAAATGTAGTTCACAAAACATCAAACTGTTACAAAAACAACAAGCCTTTTCACTTCCCCTTTTATTAAAAGAAAACAAGCACACATCTACCATACAAGTATTTCAGTATTAGTTCAACTTTTATTTGTTTATTTTAAAGGTGACAGTTAGTGTTGGATGAAGGACTCTCAAATTGTCGACGCTAATGAAACGTAAGATACATATTAGACTGATAAATGTTCAACGTTCCTAGAAGCTTAAATATTGTATTAAACAATATCAAGTGATTGTTCATTTCAAAATAAAAATAGCAGATGATAGTGAATACTATTACATTTAGAGCTCGTACGATTTTTGATGTAAACAATTTCTTTAAAACTAGTTTTTATGCAGTGCTTGACTTAAACGTATCTGATATTATCTACCTGTCAATAAACGAAACCCCAAAGCACCACGTAAACTAGGCTCTAGGAGCACTTACTGACAATTGGATTTTCATTCTTAGGACGCAAAGATACACACAACGCATCGGCAAAAGAAAGCCAAGTGACGAGGCAGACTTGATCCGGGTTCAGCAGACACTATTTGAAAAGATTCAGCATTATCAAACTTAATGTGTTATTAAAATATTAATCTTACTATCACTTTGTCCTGGTTGCATAAGCACATATGGAGGGGAAAAGCTCGCTGCGGCATCACAAATCGTCGGGAGCATCGCACGAGGAATGATGCCTTATAACTTTTCGAACTCTTCTCTGATCCCGTGGAGATTTCTGAACCACAATGTAAAAGCAACGATTTCCTTTCAACGTTTCATGACACCAGTACAATAATTTAATATCTGCTATAAAAATTGTATATCAGTGACTCTACCAACTTCATGGTTACAGTTATCTTCCCAAGGAGTAGTACAATTTGTGTTTCGCGACAACTTCGGCAATTACTCTTTCTTGTGTCTTACTTTCTAATAACAGAAAAATCTTAATGTTGGACTATAATTTATTTGAGATACTTCCTTATTTATATATACATATATATGTATATATATATATATATATATAATTATATATATATTACTCGTTTAAAAAAT